>CM050166.1:17851154-17866154 GCA_027410445.1 Discoglossus pictus
ACCCGCCAAGGCACCTGTGCAGACAGAGCGTCTAGCCAATGAGCTGTGGGGAGATGTGTCCTAGCGAATCAGCTATCACTATCAGGGCTGCCTCCTGAGCAGCTTTGTCTCAGAGGGAAACAGATACATTGCTGTATCTGCCTCTGATTGGCCACAACTAATTTTTAATTTTATGTTAATTTATCTTGGATATTAAGACGCGTTCCTTCTTAAAATCGACTGCCTGAAGTTTATTAATGTTTATTTTGGGATTTTTTCATGCAAAAAACAAAACATGTTTGCATACACTACTGATTCTCCTCTATCGTATGCATTCATGATCCATGAAACATCCATATACCTTTAAAGCTGAGAAATTGGAGCAAAAAATAAAAAGGGCTTCCATCTGCATGTAACAGCTGGACCGGTACATAAATGGTGCTTTATAGGTTTTATTGGCATTCACATGCACTTGATCTTATATCAGCTCATTGTGTTGCTGTTATTTCTTAACTCAACTTGAGAGGTGTTTGGAGAAAATCAGTTTTTCGATGTCATAGTCTACTGGTATTAGGAAGTGTCTATTGGTCTATTTGAATGGCTGCTGGTGATTACTTAGGGTAGAATTGTTCATTTCTTACCATACAGGTCATGTTAGTGACTTTCTACCATGGGGTGTTGGCGTTACATGGATAGGACTTTCCAAACACTGGTGGGACTATCTTGCACAAATGTTCCATAATTTATATAATACTAGTCGTTTGCCCGTCATAAATGACGGGATAATATTTTGTTCCCACCCCCTGTATCTCTTTCTCCCTCCCTTGTGTCTATTCCATCCCCCTTTCCCCCTCTGTCTCTTAGCTCCCCCTCTCCCTCCCCTGTGTCTATCCCCCCCCTCCTGTGTCTCTCCCCGTCTGCTGTGTCTCTTCCTCCCACTCTCTCTCTCTTGTATCTCTTCCCCCCTACCCTGTATCTCTTTCCCCCATGTCTCTTCCCCCATCTCCTGTGTGTCTCCCCCTGTGTATCTGCCCCCTCTCCCTCCCCTGTGTCTCTTTCCCCCATATCCCTTCGCTCCCTGTCCCATGTGTCCCCCTGTATCTCTGCCCCCTCCCCTGTGTCTCTTTATCCCCTCCCCTGTGTCTCCTTGCCCTCCCTCCCCTGTGTCTTTCCCCCTCCCCTGTGTCTCTTCTGCTCCCCCCTCCTCCCAAAGACATGCCTAAAGCCGCGGATGGCGCATGTGCTTGGCTCATACTGCGCATGGCACGTGCTCGTGCAGCAACGTAAGTGTGTACACTCCTTATAGAGCATTACAACTATATTAGTTATTCCTTGTGGATTTCTGGGACTTTACAGACAGTAATACAAATACAACAGCTCGGCCAAATCACTTGTTGACCATCAGCAGCTAGATCTTTTATATTGAGGCTGTGAAAGCATCACAAAGTGAACTTGTGAAAGATTTAGCAATGGCGGAGAGGAGTGAAAATGCGAATAGCCTACTAAAACATCTGTTGGGTAGATAACTTTTGGGACAAGTGGTTGTGTTTTCAGTTTATAGGCTTGTTTCATTAAGGCATAGCCAATTATTATGGAGAAGGGGAGAAACACTTATAATGGGGGAAGGAGGTTGGAAGAACGAAGCATAATTTGGGGTAGCAGAGGTGAATATAAAGCTGGAAGGGGTTCACTATTGGATAAAATGATTGTAGAAGTCGTTGAGGATCTCTCTGTAGTACATTAGTTCAGAGTAAATAATATATTTTACTTGAAGGGAAAGGACACTAAAGATTTAATTGGAGATAGGTTAGAGCAGTCCTCGTGGAAGGGGCACTGTCACACAAAAAATAAATGAGTTGCCTCTTCTTAAAGAGCATTAAAAACTGTATATGCATTGTACTAGCTGTTTTCTGCTACAGTAAATCATTCCTGACATATTCATAATTGTTTTTGCTACCCCTTCTTGCCAATGTGAAGCAATGATGATAATGTGTAGCTCGCAGCGCTTGATAAGTGGAGGGTAGTGGATGTAACATGAGAACAACTGCGCATAAATTAGAAGCCACCCATTTGTATGATAACACAGCACAAACAATGCTCAATATATTGATTTACTTCAGAAAAATGGTTAGTGTAATGCCTAGCTAGTTTTTCATGTTAATTGTGAAGTTTGGAGTGACAGAGTTCTTGTAAACCTGACCAAAAATGACATGGAACAGCGAGCAGATGATTAAGAAGTTTGGACAAGACAGAAAACATATTGCAAGTAAATCCAGACCCGGAGAGGAGATGGATCACAGGAGGTGATTAAACACAGGATATTTAGGAAAAACAAGAAACAGTTTTGTCATTAATGGCTTTTACCAGTGGATAAGTTGACTGGAAAAAAGTAATATATATGGCGATGCTTTGACCTCCACTCCAACAGAAGACTTCCAGGTGAAGGGAGGCGTCTAATGATGATCTCCTAAGCATTATCACTCATACATCCTGGTGTCATCCGTTTAAAAATAAAAGTATTCCTAGAAGGAGCGGATTTGTCCAAGTCACAGACAATACATTTTAGACAGAGCACAACCCTTTATTGGCCCGCTTGCAAATTATTTCTAACTAGCGAAATGCTCGTCAAAAAATGACGGTCATAAAATTGTAAGGCAGGTAATGCTGTTTGCCACACAAAGTAAGTCTTTTGGTTGTGTGAGTACCTTCGGCGCTCATTGCGTGCCTCTCGGTTGGTGTTTTTTTTGTCATCTGAGCCCCTTCGGTGCTGATTGAAAGGGCCTCGCTAAGCGCCTTTGGCCCTCATTGCGAGCCTCTCCCCTGGTGTACTTTTGCTCCACTGAGCACCCTCGGCGCTCATTGTGAGCCACGCACTGAACGCCTTCGGCGTTTATTGCGATCCTGTCGCCTGGTCCTTTATTTTTTAATGATAATTAATGAATTAATAAAATCATAAATTAATATACTTTACCCATTTGTAATTAATATATGCATCAAGCAATATCCTGAAGAGCTGGCAATCTGTTTTGATGTTCCTGCAGCTTACAATGTACTTTTGCAGTGTTGCTGAGCTGAAGTGTAAGTGTCAGCAATGTGTGCAGTGTGTATGACAAGTAGGCGGAGTGCATGAGCGCAAAGCGTTTGTTTAGGTGTGCAATTCTGCATTTTCGATTGGTAATGTTATTAATTGCAAGTTAGTGTTGTAAAATGGTGGCGATTGTCTATGTGTTACGCGGTTGTGGAGCATTTAGCGTCCTCCCTAATAGTGTATTTTATACCCCGTATGGTCTTGTGTAGAAGTCTTATATTCTGGCGTGTTTTTGAGTGTTTATTGGTCGTGTAGCCTTGTTTTTGTTTTTTGGGGCCACCATTTTTTTTGTTGCTTAGGCGATTCTTTTATGTGTGGAAGCTTGGTAAATTGTGGTTCAATTGTCGTGCAAACTGACTCCAAGACAACTATGTGACTGTCCCCCCGTGCTGTGAGTAATGTTTTTTTTGTTAATTTTGGTGGTGTTATTGTTGTTTTTGTATGTGCGCGTTCGGTGGCAAACTGCTATGGGTCTCGCATTCTGAATTGTGTAATTGAGTTTTGTGTTGATGTGTAGTTCCGCGGGTCTTAGGGATGAGCGGCTACGGCGCTCATCTCCACTAGCGCAGTAAGCGCCTTCGGCACTCCCCGCCTAAGTTGTACGGGGTCGTAGGGATGAGCGGCTATGGCCTATGGCGCTCATCTCCATCAGGGCAAGGAACGCCTTCGGTGTTCCTGGCCAGCAACTGCGACCCTGGTTTTGCGCAACGTTAGCAACAACCCGTATTGTTCACAACTATATATGTGATACTAATAGAAATACACAAATGCTAGCATTACAAATAATGTAGCTACTACTGATACCAAAAAAGCAACAGTGGTGGTATGGACAAGAAGATGTTAAGGCGGTAGTATAATATGATATAATTGTAGGATATTTCTAATTTACACTGTTCTATACATGGGTGTAGAAACTGGGGGGCGAGGGGGACGACAAATCCCTCCCCAGAGTGTATGAATAAGGGGCAGTCTTAACTCCTTGGACAATCTCCATAGGACTCTCACAACTCCTTGGACATTCTCCCTAGGACACTCACAACTCCTTGGAGAATCTTCCTAGGACACTCACTACTCTGCGGCACAATCTCAACTCCTTGGAGGCTCTACAAGGAGAATATTTTATGATACACTTATTAAAGGTATATAGAAGTTTCTTGCAAATATATTTGCATGAACAAATCCAAAAATAAATTTTAGCAAACTAAAGTTTGCAAATTTCTTTAGTTTTCTGGCAATTGATTTTGAGAAGGAATGCACTGAAAAAAAAAAAAAAAAATATATATATATATATATATATATATATATATATATATATATGTATATATATATATATATATATATATATATATATATATATATATATATATATATATATATATATATATATCACTTATGGGGGCCCAAGATGAGCCCAACACAAAAAAAAAAATGTTTGCACTGGGGCCCTCCATTCACCACTGCCAAGTCCATTCCCAATTACTCAATTTTTCACGTTTCACAAACATTTGAGGCTTTTTGCAAATTACAGCAATATTTTAAGTTTGTTATAATCGCACAGTTAGTTGATTTGTCAAAAATATAATGTGCTTGGTGGTACTGTGCCGCCTATAGAACAGGAAAAGACACTGAAAAACATAGAGAATTAATTAAGCTGTTTACTGCCGTACACAAGACAGATCGATGTTTCAAGTTCCTGCTGGTGTCTTGGAGCCTGTTGTCTTTCTGATAAGACACCAGTGCCCGGCCCATCCTGTGGGCAGCCCAGACCCCGGGGCACTTGCCAAGGAGATGGATATTTGTCTTGGCTCTATTCCAGAAGACATCATGGGGGCTCGCCTGTTAACATTTCCTTAAAAAAACTCAACTGAAGACTAAAAGTCTTTACTTTCCCGTGACACTAAGAGGGGGGAGGTGAAATCTGTGACTTTATTTTAAAGTGATATGGATATTACTAGGTATATAATATCCCTGTGTATCTATTTACTTTTATGTACTTTATTTTATTAAAAAGCGCTTAAAAGCTCACTTTTACTGCCTAAAATCAAAAAAATAGTCCCTATATGGGTCTGCTCTCTGCAGCTCATGAAGACACAGACGCTGCAGTACTTAACATATGCATCTCACATGCTGCTGAGACGTGCTCCCTGATAGGCTACAGAGTCTGTGTTTGCATACACTGCAGTTGGCAGACCCCTAGAGGAACTACTTGTTTGGTATTAGCGAGTAAAAACAGATCTTATAAGCATTTCTTAATAAAATAAGGTACATCAAAGTAAATAAATACAAAGGGATGTTATATATCTAGTAACATCCTTCCATGTCTCTTTAATGTATCACTGCAGCAGATGTTTGTCAGTGTACAGATAACGTTTAGGCTCTTTGTCAGTGTACAGATAACGTTCCAAAATAATACTAAAATGTATTAAAAGTGCACAGTGGCCAGGGGTTTTCTAGATGACCTTTTGAATAACTAAACTTCAAAATAGGTAAATATTTTTCAGAAGCTCAGTGTAAACTAATGAGCTTCCTTATACTCTTGCTGAGTGTGTATATATATAGCATTTATCACTTTTTGTAGCACTTGTGAATTTTAGCTCAGAACTAGTATTTTTCCATTGTAGGACATAAGGTATGATACAGTTAAATCTGCATGTCCCATCATTTAGTTAAAAGGAGCCATGTATAAAGTGGTTATTGGATTAATAAGAGTGAGTGTGCATTTGGTCTCATTTGCATGTCCCCGTCCAGTTTTCCCAGAGTGCAGTGCATCAACTGTATTTTTGAGAGATTTGAGCAGGAAATAAGTTTATTAACTTATTTTTTAGACATTCAAATGTACTATTCATTGTTTGTACTACTGTAGATATATATATAAATATATATATATATATATATATATATATATATATATATATATATATTATAAAAAAATAACTGTTTCATAATGTAGAGTAGTATTGATAAATAAAATTTCCTTTAAATATTTAATTACAGAAATATATATATATATATATATATATAATAAAAAAAAGTACTTCATGATGTAGAGCAGAATTGATAAATTCAAGGTCCTTTAATTTAAACTGTAATTACAGTAATAGGTTTTTATGTTAAAAATTAGCTTCTAATGCATGAAAAATTGTTCCTGAACCTATGAGTCTGCGACAATACATAAAAACATACATAATAATGGAAATTACATTAAATACAGTGAGTATACTAAGCACTCTCCACTGTAGCATGTTGCACTGATAAATTTAAACATATATATATCATTACATGTCATGGAAGAAATACACAGTGAGGCCGATATATTCCCCAGGGAAAAGAACATAACACAAGTGGAAAGAGCATTAAATCATGCACTGAGGTAACAATATTATTTTGCTAGTGATACAAGTAGCAAAAGTTTTAACAATGTAATAAATATATATATATATATAAATATATATATATATATATATATATATATATATATATATATATATATATATATATATATAGCACTTATGGGGGCCCAAGGGGAGACCAACACAAAAAAATGTATATATATATATATATATATATATATTTTTTTTTTTTTTTTCAGGTGCATTCCTTCTCAAAATCAATTGCCAGAAAACTAAAGAAATTTGCAAACTTTAGTTTGCTAAAATTTATTTTTGGATTTGTTCATGCAAATATATTTGCAAGAAACTTCTATATACCTTTAATAAGTGTATCATAAAATATTCTCCTTGTAGAGCCTCCAAGGAGTTGAGATTGTGCCGCAGAGTAGTGAGTGTCCTAGGAAGATTCTCCAAGGAGTTGTGAGTGTCCTAGGGAGAATGTCCAAGGAGTTGTGAGAGTCCTATGGAGATTGTCCAAGGAGTTGAGACTGCCCCTTATTCATACACTCTGGGGAGGGATTTGTCGTCCCCCTCGCCCCCCAGTTTCTACGCCCATGTATAGAACAGTGTAAATTAGAAATATCCTACAATTATATCATATTCTACTACCGCCTTAACATCTGCTTGTCCCTACCACCACTGTTGCTATGTTGGTATCAGTAGTAGCTACATTATTTGTAATGCTAGCATTTGTGTATTTCTATTAGTATCACATATATAGTTGTGAACAATATGGGTTGTTGCTAACGTTGCGCAAAACCAGGGTCGCAGTTGCTGGCCAGGAACACCGAAGGCGTTCCTTGCCCTGATGGAGATGAGCGCCATAGGCCATAGACGCTCATCCCTACGACCCCGTACAACTTAGGCAGGGAGTGCCGAAGGCGCTTACTGTACTAGTGGAGATGAGCGCCATAGCCGCTCATCCCTACGACCCGCGGAACTACACATCAACACAAAACTCAATTATCATATATATATATATATATATACACACACAAATATCCAGCTTAAAAATGGTTAGGTTGGTTAGATAACTGATATCAAGGCAATCCTAATAGTCACCCAAAATCAAGTTCTTTTTTTAAGTTGTCCTTAATGAGCATGAAAAATTGGCTATATGTTGTGTTATCCATTTTTTTCTAAACTGAATGAATCCTGGGAAATTCCATTTTGTTTTTGCTCTATTTAAATGCAAAGGGGTGCATATGAATTAGCTGGTTTGATGTGCTGATTAGGATTACAGTCTGTTTGCCTGGCTCTGTAGAGGCTAAAATAAAGACCTGCAATATTACCTGGCAGTTAGACCCCTCTCCCACAGTTATCAAGTACTCTGAGCCGCATATTTGCATACACATTGCATACACATTAGAACACTGAGTGCATATTAGCATACAAGAGCCACAAAATCTATTCTAGATATTTTAGAAATTATTTACTGTAGAGAAAAACTGCTTGTCCAATGTATAGACAGGTTTTAATACTCTTTAAAATGAAATTAACTTCCTATTGGGGTGGCAGAGGCCCTCTAATAAGCACAAAACACCATGATGCTATAAAATCTCAGTATTAATACATATCTGCAGTTTGAAATGAATCTATAATGGAAGCTAAACCCAGGGCACATAGCTAAATACATAGCTCCTAATCTATATGTCTGATCCACTAGGTGAATACATGAATGAATTAAAAAGACATATTAAAGAAACAAAATCCTTAAAAGAATATGGAAGGTTCCCTGTTTTTAGTGCTTAACAAGCTCAGTTTTTACTCACTGTAACCTTCCAAACAGTCCCTGCAAATGTCTGCCCCCAGCAGCTTATATAATGTTTCTTTTCATAATTAAATATTACATTTATGATAATTTTCTGTCCAAGTATAACACTCAAATTCATAAATATATATATATATAGTTATACATAGTAATTGAGGTAGAAAAAAATGACTTTAGATGATTAATTGTTAATTAATTCAGAGGAAGCACACATGAAAAACTAATTGAAACATTGCAATTGTCTCGAAAGGGGAAAACGATTAATTCCTTCCTGACCCCGGATACTGGCGATCAGATTCCTCCCTGGATCAATACTCTCTCTCTAATTATCCAGGATAACCCTGAATGCCCTTTTTATTCAAAAATATATCCAATCCCTGTTTAAAGTTATCAAAAGTCATCATCTCCTTTGGTAGAGAATTCCACAGATCTGTGAAGAGCCCTTTTCTTTCTTTAAGGTTAAATCTTTTCCTCTAACCACAAAGGATGTCCTCTTGTTATTTGAAAACCTCATTGCACAAAAAGCTCACTTCACATACCCTTCTCTTGACCCAGGATGTATTTATATAAGGTAATCATAGCTCCTCTGAGACGCTTGTTCTACAGAAAATAAGTGTGATTTTTGTAGTCTGACTTCATAACTTAGCCCCTCCATTCCCTTTATTAGTTTGTTGCCCTTCTCTGTACCTTTTCCAGCTCTAAAATGTCCTTTTTATGAAGTGGTGCCCAAAATTGTCCTCCATATTCCAAATGAGGGCGTACTAGAGATTTGTATAGTGGCAGAATTATATCTTCTTCCCTGGCTTCTTATACCCTTCTTAATACATGCTAATATTTTATTTGCCTTTGCAGCTGCTGCTTGGCTTTGAGCACTGTTACCTATGTGGTTGTCCACAAGCACTCCCAAATCCCTTTCAATGTCAGATACCCCTAGATTTGCTCCATTAAGAATATAAATTGCATGGCTAATTTTCCTTCCCAGATGCATAACTTTATATTTATTTGTATTAAATCTCATCTGCCAGTTAGTTGCCCGTTTCTCTAATTTATGCAAATCCCTTTGCACAACTTAGTGTCATCAACAAAAATTGAGACAATACTTTCCATTCCGAAATCATTAATAAATATGTTAAAAAGGAGAGGACCTAATACTGAACCCTGGGGAACCCCACTTACCACATTAGTCCAATCGGAGTATGTTTCATTTACAACAACCCTTTGCTTCCTGTCTTTTAGCCAGTTCTCAATCCATGAGCAGATATTTACTGCTATTTCTGTATCCCTTAGTTTGCTCAATAGTCTCCCATGTGGCACTGTATCAAAAGCCTTTGCAAAATCCAAAAAGACTACATCCATTGAGTTGCCTCGATCCAGGTTCCTACTAACTTCCTCATAGAAACTAATTAGATTTGTTTGACATGACCTATCCCTCATAAATCCATGTTGACTCATACTTATAATCCTGTTTGAATAGACATATTCTTGTATATTATCCCTTATTAACCCTTCTAAAAGCTTTTCCACTACAGAAGTGAGGCTCCCTGGTCTATAATTCCCCGGATTGGCTCTTGCTCCCTTCTTGGGTATCAGTATAGGTATCATATCTGCTTTTAATCTGGTAGAGAGCATGGGCCTCATTAAATTCCACAAATTTTCGTTCCTGAAGCCCTTAAAAGTTACTGCTATTAAATTAGCCCCTTTTAGCTACCTGCAAAATTTTGTGGATTACAGACCGAAAAGCAACTGCGGTTGCCAAAATCGTAAATCTGACTCAGCTAAGCTTTTGATCTTTCAAGCCCGTAAATGTTACAATCGTGAATCGCTACTATATTGCTACAATTCCTCAAGCCCGCAATTGTTGTCACACCCGTAAATGGCAAATGTAGCCAGAAATCCTACAAATAGAGCACTTGCAAGGGGGTTAAACACCTGTCCATAGCACTGTAAAAGTAAATAAAAACACACTGCTGTATTTTTATATCGATCCCGGCAATCAATGGGTTAATAGATATCATTGAACTCCCATGGATTAGAATAGTAGATATTGATATTTCAATATTGCAAGTTTTACGGATTACAAGTCCGTTCGCAAATCTGACTTTAAAACTGTAACTGATTGTGGTTTAAACGCCATGTTTTACTGACGTAATGTTTTACCGACGTCTCATGTACTATTGGCTGTTTCTACATCGGTAGTTATGGGCTTGCGGATTTGATCATGATTTTGCCCTGAAATGCTACATATGGAAGCGTGGTTTACGGTTTTGGATTTCAGCCATGTAGTTGGGGGCTTTTCTAATTTAATCGCTCTGTAACCACGGCACATGGAATTTAATAAAATAAAGAAAATCTATTGTACATTTTTATAATGAGTTAAATGTGTGATCCCCCTCCCACTGTAGTGTCAGGCACGATAGCAAACTCCTTTTTTTATTTTGGAATCTGGATACAGAGTATTAATAATCCTGTTTTCTATCATCTCATAGGAAGTTTCGCTGCTTCCCAGTTTATTTTACAAATACCCCTGAGAACAGAACTCTGGGAATATTTCATTTAGTGGGTATTTAAAAAATTCCTCAGAATTTATATAATATGTCACTTTCCGTATCCCAGTATTTGTGCTCTGCCAAAGTCTATTAATTGTCTGTGGATGTGGAACTGCAGGAGAAAGCTATCCGTTAGTAGGAGGCAGGTTTCCAGGAAGCAGCTGTTTAATTAGTTTAATTATCTTTTAAATGAAGCAATAGCCATAGGCTCATCTGCAATGTCCATGAAAAGAGCAAAAAAGGATCAAAAAATGGACCAGTGTACTAAATAAAAATAACTGGTTTTAATGCTTCTCCGTAAGAAAGCCAGATTCACATTTTCTACTCCCCCTGCCAGTTCTCCTTTACACTTAGATCTTTGAGTTACTAATTCTCATTTGCTATATTGACAATAATGTAACTTATTTAAGGTATCTTAATAAACCCTTAAAAAGGTCCCAGTAGTCATATATTTGAAGTTTAGATCTTCAGTCGGGTCTGACTCTCTGTGACCCTATGGACCACAGCATGCCAGGCACATCTTCAGTCTGGTTGTGCTTATCCATAAGGTTATCTTGGCAATGATACTTTGTTTGACCCCTCTGCTATGATCTGCCCACCTTGACTGACCCTACATGGTAAAGCTCACAGCTTCATTGAAGTACACAAGCCGCTTCACCATGGTAAGGTAGCGATCCAGAAGTATATATATATATATATATATATATATATATATATATACTGTATACAGTGGTACATCGGTTCTTGTCTGCTCCAGTTCTCATCTTATTCAGAACTTGTTGTGTCTCACAGAGGAAAAATTTGCTCAGAACTAGACTCTTGTTTGGAAGTCGACGCGTTGGACTGAAAAATGTTCGCAGAACTCGTCTCTTCCTTGAAAGTTGACGCTCTTGCGACACTCTGCATCAAGTCTTTCAGGAAGTGGAATAAAATCCTGTACTGTGGCGTAGTGTAGTTAGTGCCTGCAAGAGCCTAAGAGCAGTCTGTGCCTGAAAGAATCAACATGTGCCTATAATTACCAAAGTGTAGACTGTGCCTATAAGAACCAAAGTATAGCCTGTGTCTACAAGAATCATAGGGTAACCTGTGCCTATAAGAACCAAAATGTAGCTTATGTTTACAAGAATCAAAGTATAGCCTGTGCCTATAAGAAACAAAGTGTAGCTTCCAAGCAAAAACCTCTCTACTTCTCCTCCTCCTCCACCACCCCATTGGGCCCTCAGGTCCTCTCAGTACAGTTAAACAAAAGTTTATTTGATATAAATATTGTTTTTTATTGATGCCTGTTTAGTTTTATGGTGTTGTTTCCAAAAACAAGACCATGTTTATACCAGCTTGACCTGCTCTTCTAACTTACTTTGAGTGGTAATTAATCACATGAGTTAGGATCAGGAGGGGGCTGTTCTGGTAATTTCTGATTATCAATTCTCAGTTATCAAACACTTCCACTCATCATTTGTAATAACAACCACTTATAATTATATTTATTTATAGGTGTAATAACTTTTGATGTGTCACTTAAAGGGATACCGTGATGCAGAGACATTGCCACTCAGTAGCCGTCTCATTGTACAATTGGTTACATTTTCCTTGTGCCCACTCGCCACGCACGTATCACGTATCATCTGGTGTATTTTTATTTAATGACATGAGAAACAATTTAAAGCTTTCCATCTGGCTGCGTCCAACAATAATAACCATTTATTTTTGGCTGGGATCGCCTGGTACAAATCATATTTGATCTACCGCTGACCAGGTCCTCAGGGGTCAGACTGTGGCAGAAGCTTTATTTAGACGGCAAACTAGTGACCCCGACTCGGCTTATTGGGAAAGATGGGATTAAATGCTCTCAAATATGTAGCTGCTAATGATGCTACTGTAATATTACAAAGCAGCTCATATTATTGTATATACAGTATATATATATATATATATACAATACTATGAATTATACAATATATATATATATATATCACATATTATAATTGTTGAACTGCAAAACGTCGTCACGCACGTGAAGCGGGGGACGCATTTCATTTGCCGAGGTGGAGGCTAAACATCGGCTGCAATGAGCCAAAGGCTCAATACAGGCTGCAAATGCGGCCCTCGCGAAGTGGGTGTGCGCATTTGCGGAGGTGGAGGCTCTACGGCACCTCACTCTCGGTAACCCCCCCCCAGAAAAACGGGACTTTGAAAAAAAAAATAACGACCCACAGGATTTAGAAAAAAAAAAAAGTATGAGGTTGCAAAAATACGAAAGGAAAGCGGGACTTAGAAAAAAAAATACAAAGTCGCAAAAATACCGGCCAAAGCGCAAACATCGAAAAACAGCAAAATAACAAAAAAAACATAAAAACACACACAAAGCACCGGGGACAGCCAGGATGTCTGGGAGTGAGGTTGCACACAAATTTAAGTCAAATTTAAGCATTTTCGGCACTTGAAAATCGGCTAAGCGAGAAACAAAATGGCGGCAGAAAAATATGACAACGAGGCTACACGACCCCTAACCATGCAAAACAACACCAAGCACATAAGACTTTTACCCAGCAACGTACGAGGTATAAAATACACTATTAGGAAGGACGGAAAATTATCCACACCCGCGTAACACATAGATAATCGCCGCCATTTTGCAACACTAACTTGCAATTTATAACATTGCCATTCTAAAATGGCGATTTACACAACTAAACAAATGGTTTCCCCTTGCGCACGCAGCCTATTTACACTGCACACTTGGCACATTGCTGACACTTACAGCCAGAGTGCAAATGTACATTGTATGCTGCAGGAACATCAAAACAGATTGTTAGCTCTTCAGGCTATTGATTGCTGGATATATTCATTACAAATAGGTAAAGTATATTAATTTATTAGTTAATTAATTAATTAATTATCATTAAAAAAATAAGTAGGGTTGAGGCTCGCGATGAGCGCCAAAGGCGCTCAGCGTGGGGTTTCCAATGAGCGATGAAGGTACTCAGAGGACCAAAAGCTGTACTTTGTGTGGCAAACAGCATTACCTGCCTTACAATTTTATTGCCGTCATTTTTGACGGGCAAGTCTCTAGTGTATATATATTTTTTTATGTCTGATGGCTTCTGTGTTGGGTGTGCTTAACACTATTTAGCCATGTTGCCAGTTCTCAGCCAATCACAGGGGTTTACATAATATGAATTGACATCAAAATTGATAGGGTCAGTTTGCACCTTAAAGGAAGCTTTCTTTTTATTTAGTACACTGAGCCGTCGGTTTTTTAGATGCTTTTGCTGATTCATATAGGAAAAAAAAATCATTACAGAGTCACCTGAGATAGCAGACAATTCCACGGCTTTCAGATGGTCTAGTGGACAGGCAATATACATAATGCAGGCCAGGGGGCGGAGCTATCACTACAGCAGCTGCACCAGGGCCCACACCTTGAGGGGACCTCACAGCCTCTACCCTCACACCCCTTTCTTTGGCACTTAGCAGCCTTCCCTGGCCCCTTTGGCTATCCCGTGGCCCTCTTTAGACCCCCAGTCATCCCATGGCCTTTTATGTCTCCCTGCGGTCCCACAATCCTCTCTGGGCCGCCTTTGGCCTCTCTCTCCATGGCCCCTCTTGCTCATTTCTCTCTGACAACTTCTCTCATCCTCTGTCTCATTTTTTTCTTTCCTTCTTCATTTTCTCTGTCCCACTTCACTCTCCTGTCCCCCTCTCTCCTTGCCTCCTCCTCTCCCTTTTTCTCCTTTTTTTCTCTAGCCTTCACTTTCCCTTGCTCTCTCCTTCTTTTCTTCCATTTTTCTCTCCTTCTTGCTCCTTTCCCCCCACTATTCTCTATCCCCATTTTTGTTGTTTCTCTCCCCCATTCTTTTCCCCCTATTTTCTCACTCCTATCTTCTCTTTCCTCTCGTCTCACCCCTTTTCTCCTTTCTCCCTACTCATCTCTCTCCATTTTTTCTCTTTCTCTTTCCCTCCTCTCTTTGTCTTATTGGTCCTTCTCCTTCCCCTATTCCATTCCTCATTTCTCCCTATTTTGTCTCCCTCTTCTCTCTCCCCGTTGTATTTTTTCTCCTTCTCTTCCTACTCTCCTCTCTATCCCTCATATTTCCTCTCTACTCCTTTCTTCATCTCTCTGTTCTCTCTCTCCCTTTCGTCTCTATTTCTCTCTAACTTCCTTTTCTCCCCATTCTCTCCCTCCTCCCTTCCTTCACTGTCTTCTCTCCCTTTACTCTCCCCCAT
>CM050166.1:17868654-17906154 GCA_027410445.1 Discoglossus pictus
TCTATCTATCTATCTATCTATCTATCTATCTATCTATCTATTTGTCTGTCTATCTATCTATCTATCTATCTATCTATCTATCTATCTATCTGTTTGACTCTATCTATCTATCTATCTATCTATCTATCTATGTATCTATCTATCTGTTTGTCTGTATCTATCTATCTATCTATCTGTCCGTCCGTCTGTATCTATCTATCTATCTATCTATCTGTCCGTCCGTCTGTATCTATCTATCTATCTGTCCGTCTGTCTCTATCTATCTATCTTTTGTGAGATCTTATGGGTTATGTTTTTTTTAAAGTGTTAGTAGATTAGTAGAGAGGGAAGTTGTATAATTCTCTGAACAGAAAGGAGTTTCAGAGAACATTTGAATATCTCATGACTAGGAGAGAGCCAAAAGGAGTGAGGTAGGGAATCCCAGTGAACATGAGCTTGATGGAGCTCAGAGGGGCAGTGGCTGGCATATGTGCCTGACATTTTGGGGACCAAATGACTAAATAACAACTAGGGAATTCCAAAGAGTGACGGATTATCTTGAGAAGTTCTGTAGGTGTTCATGGCAGGAGGTAATGATGGGGCATGATAGTCTCAAGTCATGGGCAGTAAGAAGGGGGGAGCTGGAGTGTATTTGGAGACGTAGGGAGGTTCAGTGCGGTTCAGGGCTTGGCAAATTAGGTTTAGGATTTTAGATGTTATCCTTGATAAGACAGGGAACCCGTGTAACTGTACAGGGACTATTTGTTTGATGTTAGGCTGTAAAATCAAAGCTTATAAGCACTTCTTAATAAAAAAAAGTACAAAAAAGTCAATGGATACACAGGGATATTATATACTTACCGTAATAACATCCAGAAACCTTCCATATGCCTGCTGATAATAGGCAGTAACGGCTGTCCGTGGGTAGGATTCCTAACTTGTGTATAATCCAACCTTGGCTTTGCATAAAAGCTGTGTAATGCAGTGGGCATAAGCATAAAGGAAGCCATGTTTAAAATGGTTATGGATAGAAGAACAAAGCATTTGTGGGCACATTTGCATGCTCAGCTTCCCAGAATGCAGTGTAATAACTGTATTTCTCGGAATTCTGAGCAGGAAGCAGGTTTTAACTTGTTTTAGATATTCAAATGTGAACACAAATGTACTATTTATATACTATATATATATATATATATATATATATATATATATATATATATATATATAATACAAATCCCTCTCCGTAGCCATATTATCACTTCCTTTATAACCCAAGACTGACATTACCAGACAGTAAATATCTATCAGTCCCAGTAAAACCAGGAATTCTCTGGGGGGCCGATGTGTTGTCACAACTTTTTTTTTTTGCTTTTATTAGACATCAAAATCAGCAAATAAATGTAAATGTACTTCAAGAAAATACTTTATTTTTGTCTCAAGTTGCTCAGAAAAGAGATAAATTACTAAATAATGGTATGAAGGCCAATTTCTCTTTCAATATTTAGATAGATTTTCATAGCAAAGTGTGGGAGGTTTATGAATACTGCTAATCTCACATGAAAAAAACAAAAACCCACATTAATCCCAACTTTACAGTAAAATCTGATTACTATTAATGATTGGTGTATACTATGAAATCTTATTTAAATGTATCACCATACAATGTTGAATTGTTTTGAACTGTGTCCAAGGATATAGCTGTGAATTCAGATCAGTCTGAGATTGCTTATTTCCCTCTATGTGCTCTTTGCTGTTCAAATCTACTTCTTACGGCAATGGAAGTCCAAATAAGCAAGCTACTGGCAGTTACATGGCAAGTCACATGCTTACATTTATAGTGTGTAGCAGGGGCGGATCTACAAGTGGTGCAGGTGATCCACATTGTATATGTTTTCTGTAGTGTAGGGGCCCCCACCCTGGCCCAACCCACCAAAATCCCCCTCATGAACCCCTGTGCCTCCTTGGCTGCACACCCTCCAGTCAGAAATTTGTGTGTGCCTGTTTAAATTAGAGCATTTCTACTGAAGCTCCAAGAGGTGGTAGTGCGGAGCAGTTTTGCATGCTAGGGAATAAAGTAATAGAGCAAGGACTGCAAAGTGGCAGCAAAGTACAGGGGGGTGGGTGCTGTGAGGGGTGAGCAAAGGAGATAGGGATGGGTGCTATGTGAGGTGGATGTTGACAGGTGTTGGTTGTTGTGCGGGGATGGCTACTGACAAGGACTGGGTGGGGATGGAGGCTAAGAGGGGTGGGTGCTGTGAGGGGTGATGTTTATTTTTGTGTGTATATATATATATATATATATATATATATATATTTAAAAGTGATCTTGGGGTGGAGAAGCAATGGGTAAGGGTCTTGCAAAGGTTTGCTGGTATGGAAAGGGGTATTCGGGAGGGGGGCAGTTATGAGAAGGGGTCTGAAGGGAGAGAACTGAGTGATTTGGTTCCGGCGGGACCCAGCGCAAAACATTTCTTACAACCCCCCAGACAGGGCCCCCAAACTTTTTTTTGCACCAGGGCCCTCCATTCTCTAGTTCTGCTACTAGAGTGTAGTTCATTTGGGTTATTTTAGAAAGACCACATATTATATTGATATAATGCATTCAATTGCACTAAGATACCCAGGGTATATATTCCAAGCTAGACAAGTGGCACTAGTGTTAATAAAAGGTTAAACATCACAAGCTCCGGTACATGGCTGCTTGTTGTTGTGAGAAATGGCCCTCCAGCAACTTTTTTAGGGAGCCATAACATCACTAGTATCCCAAAACCATCCCTCAAAGTAGGTGACACATACTAAGTAGAGTTTTCCCGTTCCCTCTAGCGTGTGCTCGCAGGAGACTCTGGAGCTCAGTAGTCTCCATAGCAATGTTGCATATGGACAATGCAGCCCTATCTTTAATCTATCTATATAACCCCCTTCCCATAGCAGGGAAGGAGTTAAATAATCTATGCAGAGAACCCTGAGGATTCCCTCACCCCACGCACTAAATCCGGAATCTTCACCTTCTACCTAAAACCATGGGGGTCTCTATAAACCTATATGGCAACTAATAGTAAACCCCCCAAGGACCTCCATGGCACCTAAAGTTATGCCCAAGCCATGGAGGCCCTGCAAGTTTATCCCACATCCCTATAAATAAGCCAATGCCAGGGAGATCCTTTAAGGAGCTCTGTGGAATCTATGTATTGACCTTTGCTATGGATTTCCTTAAAGGACCTCCATGGCATTTAAAGCTTTACCCTATACCATGGGGGTCCTCAATGAACTCAAATAGTACCTAAAATTGTTGTTGGAGATATAAAGTGGAGAAACTGAGGAGAAGAGTCTAAGAAAGAGGCAGGAGGTTAGGAAAAACCATTGCGATGGACCAGCATTCATCACGTTTAAGCAGTAAACAGCTTTCTAATATTTTACTGGTTGATATTTTGCAAGAAAACTATTGAAATGTGTCGGTTTTCTCCTTATAGTTAGGCTTGTATGCCTTACATCTGTTAAAAACTGCTTAGCATTGGTGGCAGAGTGTACTAGGACAATCAAACTAAATTATTGTCTGCCACCAAACATAAGCAGTTTGTAAAACATGGGATCATTTTTACTAATATTTTTCTTCATGTATAATATATTTCCAGACTCCGTATGACGTCTGCTACCACTACAAATGTTTGTGTTAAAATAATTAAAAAGAATGCATAAATCACACATTTCCAGCGGTTACTACAAATTACTGAGTGTTTTCTATTAACTATGTCTGTGAATTTACATTTCCTGAGCGGTCCCAGGGCTCTTGTTTATACGAAGTATCACAAAAGAATATACTGAGCTGTTAGACCTTTCTAATTGTACTAATTGTCCCTCTCTGTGGAAGATAAACTAGAAATAACTCAACACAATGTCCAATAATAACATAGAAAGTATATGGGTGTCTATATTAAGACATAGCATTTAATGACAGATAAGAACAAATATAGTAAGCCCTTAACATACAGCTAAAATGCTTAGTCTTAAGGGATCGTTGTACTTAATTTGGAAAGTATGTACCATAATAACCAGATATGCACTTGTGAAATCCTTAAATCTAGTTGACTCTGCCTGTGTATTGAGTGTTTCCATCTTGGATTGCTTGTTGGCCAGTAACCTAAAGGGAAAGCTTACAGAAAAGGGCATTTCCAGGTGTAGGGTGGCATAATAACTATTAAGTATGTCTTGGAGATGTTCATGTTTAGATAGTTGGAGGACGCCCAGGAGAAGAAGTTAGAAAGACATGTCTTATATTTATTTCTATTATCACATGTCAATTAATGGTGGAAGTCTTTCTAAAGAACTAATTGAAGAAGTTTCAAATTAGTTTTCTAAGTCTGCTACAGAGGGCAAATTCAGGATCTAATATTGATATATTTAGATTAAACTTTATCTCCTCCATTATTATGTGTGAAGAATCTGGTTATGGACCTTCATTACTATAAGTTGACCTTCATCTTATCATTATATTTTATTTATATTTTGAAAAATAAGATAAGACAGCATATTTGTACATTTACATTGGTACGGGAGGAGATGATGGCCATGTTCTTGTGAGAGCTTACAATCTAATAGGTAATAAGAATGGAAGAGACATGAGATAAGGTGTGGTGAGTGCCTGATGGATAGATGTTATATGTATAGATAGGTGTTAGAGAGCCAGATAAGAGGGACTTTTTTAAAATTCATAGTGGCGTTAGGGGGGTAGCTGGTATGCTTTGTATGTTACTGCTGGGGATACCATAGTTCTATCTACGCAGACCTTTGTTGATCATTTAATACTTTTGCTTCTGGGAAAAGGTGGGTTTTCAGAGAACGTTTGAGTCACTGATGACTAGAAAAGAGTCTATTGAGGCGGGCGGTTGTACTTTAGTCATTTAGTCATGTCCGAATCTCTGTGATCCTATGAACTGCAGAACACCAGATACAGCTGCCAGTAACTGCTCCTCTAAGCTCCATCAAGCTCATGTTCATTGTGTCAATGACCTCATTTATCTATCTCCACCTCTGCCATACCCTTCTTCGTGTGCTTTCAATATTTCCCAGCATCAGAGTCTTCACTAGGGAATCCTGTCTTCTCATGATATGGCCAAAATATTTGAGTTTTAACCTCATGATCAAACCTTCCAGTGAACAGTTTGACTTGATTTTCTGTAGTATTTATTGGTTGGGTCTTCCTGTAATGCAAGGTACTCTACGCAGTTTTCTCCAATACCACATTTTAAAGGCATCAATTCTTCAATCTTCTTTATGGTCCAGTTGTCACATCTGTATGTTACTACTGGGAATATCATACTTCTAACTATGGAGACCTTTGTTCATAATATTATATTTTTTATTTTTAATAGCTTGCCGAGACTTGCCATGAGGTGAGGTAGAGAATTCCCAAAAACTGGGTGGTGCTCTTGAGAAGCAATGTATGCAGCCTAGGCAGTTTAGTTGAAGGCCACTTAAGATGGAGTTGCAGTAATTAAGCCAGGGTGTGATGAAAGCGTGAATTAGTTTATTTTGTCAAATTGCGCATCAGGAAGGGACAGACTTCGAGATAGTCCGCTGGTGGAGATGGCAGGATTTGGTAAGTGATGAGATGTGGAGGATGAAATAGAGGTTGAAGTCAAATGTAAGACGTTTACAGAAAATCAAATTTCAGGGGTTAGATGTGGGGGTAATAACTATTAACTCTTTTTTGGAGATGTTAATTTTTAGATGGTTAGAGAACACTCAAGAGATATTAAAAATACAGGTCTTGACATATCTTCTATTTATTCCTCTTATCACATATCAATTAATAGAGGTAGACTTAAGGATTGAATTACCTAAAACTGTTCCCCTCCAATCACAAATCAGGATCTAATATTGATCCATATTGATGCATACTTCCCTCTTGAACTCTACTCCATTATAATATGTGAAGACATATTGTTATGGATCTCCATTCCATTTTCTCCAGACTATTCACTTTAAGGTCCTGAAATCTTTCCTTATATGTACTGTTTTTAGATGGAGCTAAATGTTTGTTTCCCTCCTTTGAATAGTTTCTTACCAGTTTCCATTTACTTCCTCTGTATTCAAAGTCTCCTCCCACTTGGGCCAGTATATAGTATATAGCAAAAGCTGTGCAGATTTCACAGCTTATTATTTAAATTATGAACACCATAATATGTATATACATTTCACTGAAGTCATATTAAATTGGCTTATCCCGGATGCCAATTTCACCTAACGATATAAATGCGCCAGTGCAGAGGAATTTATAGGCAACTTGGCCCTATCACACTCACATGCATGGGTGTAGGAACTGGAGGGGGGGATAAATCCCCCCCAGATTTATCTGTGTTTGTGTGTATTTTATGGAATGTGTATACTAAAAGCTGTATCCCCCCAGAATTATTATGGCTCCTACACCCCTGCTCACATGTAACAATCACTGTGTCATTAATTAATATGATTACCGCCCCAAAATTACAAACACTGCCAGAAACAAATATGGCTGCTACAACTATGCAAAACACAACAGTAAATCAGCCTGCTTTATAAAGATAAATAACTATCACATGAGACTGCCATGTTCAGGATAAGGATACGTTTTATTATAGCTACAAATATGTATTTAATATATTCAGATGTAAAAACATGAATATAAGTGAGGTAGCTGCGAGTGTCCAGTAATTGAGATAAATAATCAGAGTATTGTAGTATATACCTTTTTTTATTGGACAAAGATATTAATTGAAATTACAAGCTTTCAAGAGATGCACCTCTCTTTTTCAAGTCAGAAGCAATACTGATATAACAATGTGAAATATTTTGAGTCAAAGATAGTCACACAGTTTTAAATAAAGGAGCAGAAATGTGTTTTAGCCTCAGCCTATGAGGCCCAGGCCTAGGAGAGCACATTTTCAGGAAGCGGCAGGCTGTCTGACCTGAAGATGCAATGAGTACATTGAGATATGTTTGTATGTACACGTGTCTATATGCAGTGATATGTCTGTCTGTAAATGTGCTAGAAACTTTCTGACATAATATATATATATATATATATATATATATATATATATATATATATATATATATATATATTTATATATATATATATAATATGGAAATGAGGGACTGCCAGTGGGACATGGAGGGCATGTGGAAATGTGTTTTATTATCAGTTGGGCATGTGGGGCATGGGGGTTGGGCATGAGGATCCACAAATTTGAATGTCCTAGGACGGCATAAAGACTAAACTCACTCATGAAAGGGAAAATAAATGTTGTTTCTCACCCAGTTCTCCTTTGGCATTTATGAAGGGCCAATACTATATTTCTCTTGATACACATTCAGAGATGGCGACTTAAAGATTAAGCTCTGTTTACGTGACTTACGGGAATAATTTTGAAATGAGAGAAGCATACACCAAGTGTTAACCTACTGTTCTCGGTGACATCCTCCTCTGATATTCATTCAGTGACTCACCATTACTAATTCTAATGATCCTTCATTCTGAGGACAGTTTATATTAACATTTATGATGATATTTCAAGAAGAAAGAAGCTGCATTAGTAATGTAAACGATGATTCACATATTCATAATTAATCTTTTCAGCAAGTAATTGTTGAGAAATGAACCTCAGCTAACAAACAAGGTTAGTATATTGAAATCTTTATCCCCTGTATGGCATGAGGATCAAGCAGGAACTGGCAGTAAAGATCTAATGACCTCACAGTGTACTGATCTCATCCTGTTTGGTAATTTGGACCGAATGTGTGAGCTGTCTATGGGATTATTTAGGTTTTATGTTGTCCTAGGACCACTCATATTTGGTGCAAATCACACACCCTTTTTTACTCCTCACATTCCCGTACTATGCCCTTAGGTTACACTTACAAGATTGCACTATATAAAGAAATGTCTGTGTATATGAACCCACTTCTACAAAACCCTGAAAATGTGTTGCCCTAGGCCTGTGCCTTGTAGGCCTAGACAGGAACACACCACTGGAGCTGCCACCACAAAGATATTTAAAGAATTATTCTTGTACCCCAAATCTTATAAATTAAAACTTAAAGGACCGGAGCTCAACTCTGTTGGCCAAGCTGTCTGTTGACCCATTAGTTGTGTATTTCTATTGTATTTCATCTGTACTTGTATTTCTAATTACCTTCGAATTTGTATACCTCGTTCCATGTTGTCTTGTGCTTAATAGTGTACCATGTAGCATAGAGTCAACTAAGTCTCCATTTTCTTTAGTTTCAACTCATTTGTGCCTTTCCAGAGGAGACATTTTCTGTAGCAATCCAAGCTCAACCAACCCTTAAGGAATGGTCAGGACCTACATACAAGTACTTCTCTTTGGCAGGGTTGAGCCAACAACACCCTAAATCTACTGTACATTTTAACCATAACTGACTTTCATTATTGAGTTACTTTGTATCACCAAGACATTTGTAGAGACAAAAACAAGAAGTGAGAGACACACCTAAGACATCAATTAATAACGTACCCTGTAGGATAATGCCCAATAATCCCGGATTCATATACACATAGATTTGACTGCAAATAAGAACCAAAATGTCCATCTAGTTTGTTCATTCTCTCTAACTAATGCTTGACAATAAAACCTAAGGTGGCCATATGCTTATCCCAGGCATGCTTAAATTCCGATACTGTATTTGACTCTACCACTTCTACAGGAAGACTATGGTCTCACAAATTATTTTAAGGTAGCCCAGACATGGTTCCCTGCATACTGTGCTAAGTGACTCAGTAGCATCTCACTGTCACTAGTCCATTGTGGCTGAAATACTTCCTTTAACAGTGAATGATACATATTTTAGAAAAATTAAATGGACTTTAGAGAATTCCACAATACTGTCCTTTATGAGAACTGTGTCAATGTCATGGCTACTTTACCAACAAGAATTATTTTACATGATGATGATGACAAATTCTTTTAATCTCCATTCATCATCAACATGCAATCTGGGAATTAATTTACAAAATATAAACAAAGCATTAAACATGTTAATCTTGCTGTTGAGCTGTCTGGCCTCCCACTTTTTTATTTTCTGTAGTATTTTGTATGTATTTACTGTTAGGGTCTATGGGGACCCCTATAAATTCCTATGAGGGGTTAGGGTCCACAGGGTCCAGTATGCATCCTTGTGGGGGTAGGAATTGTGTCATGGGGATCATTGAGGTTCCCCTTGGTATAGGTGTTATAAGGACCTCCATTGTCATAGCTTAGTATACATTTGGGACCTTCATGGTATAGGGGTACATTTTGTGTACCATGGGGGTCCATAAGGATCCCCATGGTCATAGTTTAGTATACTATGATGGTCTGTTGGGATCCCAGTGGTATAGGGGTTATTATTAGGTGCCACAATTGTCTATAGGAACCTCCATGGTTATAATTTAGTTGGGAGATTCCCATCTCATAGGGGCAAATGAGTTGAGGGGGGATCCCACAGATAATATGGCTCATAGGAAATGGTATTAACCACTTACATTTGTCAGAATTGAGCAATCAATCCTCAAATCCGACACAATTAAGGTGTTCGTTTCTTCTTAGCAATGGATTTTAAGCATGCAGACGTCTCAGTGGCATTTGGTTCTTTTCTTACTGGAGTCATGGAATGGAATCACAGATTGTATACTGGGATGTTTTTTTGCCACAATCTACAGCAGTTGGCTGAAGACTCCCAGGGACAGGAGGTGGTATGCAAGTGGCGGCTGGTGACTTTCCAAGTTGGAGGGCGGCTAACAGAGGCCTGGCCTCTCACCTTATATTGACTCCAACCAATAGTATATATTTATATATATAATTATAAATATATATTGCATTAAAGATGTGTTTGATAATGGAAGACATGCTTGATAATGAAGATAGAGGCATTTGTGGGCACATTTGCATGTCCCAGCTCAGCTTCCCAGAATGCAGTGTAATAACTGTTTTTCCCGGAATTCTGAGCTGGAAGCAGGTTTTATAACTTGTTTTGTACTTTCAAATGTGAACACAGATGTACTATTTATTTACTTTATACACACACATATATATATATATATATGTGTGTATATATATATATATATATATATATATATATATATGTATTACATACAGGCACCCAATATACAGCAGCCTTTTCTTTGTACACACACACATATATATCTATATGTATGTATGTATGTATCTATCTATCTATTTACAAAAATTAAGACCACATAACAAGACAACATCCAGAACACAGTACCCTTGCAAATAATAGATAAAGCAGTGTATAGCTCATTGCCCATGTATATATTTCAACTTAAATTACACACACATACCTGACAACTAGTACATTGCAGCACCTTTGCATAAATATACTACAAATAGCGTATTACAACTGATTTGTATCTTGTGCATAAACATTAGTACTTCCTGTGTAGTACACAGTATGTACTCTTCCTCCCCATCCTCTATTCCTCACCTCCCCCAGATCTGTTCTCTGCTGTGCTCAGTCAGGGCCACAGCTGCTTTGCTATTCTGCTGTTTCCTCGGGGGCTGGCACTGAAGCTGCAATGGAGGTAACTGCAATTATCTTCATCACTTCCTTCTTCATGCATAATATGTGGATCTCTCATCACATCCTCTTCCTGCTGTGTGATGATATTCCACTCATGGGTCGGCACATCCAGACGACCCTGTGGATAGAATAGGGGAGCCTTGTTCTTGCTCAAACTTGGCAGCTACCCAATAGTGTCAGGGCTTCTGAGCCTTGGCAAAATGCTCAATTGCCCCACAGACAGACATACATACTGCAATAGTTGTGCTACTACCCCTTAGGGCCCTGTTATTTTTACAAGAATTTAAAATTGTATTAGTACGTTTGAGTGCTGAGTTAGTGGAGCAGCATTCATTGATGGGACATATAGGGAAAATATTAAAAAGAAAATATTAAATGGAGAGTTGGTCAACACATATGAATAGTAATTCATAATAAAACTTTTAAAAATATTTTAAATTACAGCAACAGCTATTGATATAAAAAAATATATTTGGAAATGTATATATGTATGGTTATAATTAATTGTAGTAAAATAAGCGAACAAGTTTAATTTAATGTGTCTTAATATTGTAGCAGTCCATGTTTCTGGGAGGGCGGTTGCCAATTTGCCCTAATGCATCAATCGCCCCTGGTGGTATGTATTTAGCTGAGGTAGGAGGAGGATACAGCATGTTTCGGGGGGGTTTCAAACCATATAAATAGATTTATGTGTGCTTTTAACCCCGCTCACATGGATTGTAGAAGAACTAACATCGACAGACATAGTACACAGGTATTTACATTCCTCACTTGTATATAAATAAATCCAAGTCCAAATTCTCACACTATAATTCAGTAACCGAAAGTAAAACTTTATAATATCCAGAGGTACTTCCCAGAAACATGTTTACCCCAGGATTATTTTACAGTACATTTAAATCCGTGGGCTCTTACAATTTATATCATAGAACAAAGTCACAATCTTTAATATTCATGCAAGATTGATGCTCTGCTGTCCTTATAACTCCATATTTGGTGAATTTCTACACACACTACAAGGAAATGTTCAGAGATAGAAAAAGTCTTTGATCAGTTTGTGGGAATGTGTTAACCCTTTCAGTGATAAATATAGTAATTAAGAGAGCAAAACAATTAAAGGGGCACTATCATTTCACATATGGAGAAAAATAAGTGTTTGGTATAGTGAGAGTTGTGGTGATATGATGGAAACCTACAAATATATCAAATAGTTAATAAAGCTCATGAGAAAAGTGTCTTCAAGAAAAAAAAAGAATGCAAGAGAACAAGAGGTTGTGATTTGAAGTTAGAAGGTAGACGATATGTGAGGAAGTACTACTTTAAAGAAAGGATAGTAGATAAGTGGAACAGTCTTCCAGTCACAGTTAAGGAATTTAAGCATGCCTGGGGTAAGCTTAAGGCCACCCTGAGGATTTATTGTCAACCTTTATGTAGATAGAATGAGCTGACTAGATTGGCATGTTGGTCAAATCTATGTGTATATGGATACGTCTTTGATCATGTCGTAGCTTTTCATGGCTCTATGTTCTTAACTAGATTTATTGTTCTACTTTTTTTTTTATTCAATCTTGTTTTGTATTGAAGACATATTTGGGAAATAACAAGATATGAAACAACAGGTGCACAGATCTTTTTTCAAACACAGATATTATTAGCAATCACTTTACAGTCCTTTGAAGAGGAACCATGAAAACGTATACAGTAATAGCGGATTGTTAAGTGATGCTAAGTTTTACTTTTACATTCCTTCTCTTATTTTTCTCAAATAAAGGCTTCATAACCTGCCAATATGTTTCTTGTTTCCATTTTACCTCTCTCTCCCCCCCCCCCCCCGGACAATTTGTTGATATTTACTTATTAGTTATATTCTTAACTTGAATGTAACAATTAAAGGGAGAACCGATAAGGCGGAAAGAAAGGAAAAAACAAAACAGGGGGGGAAAGGGGTTGGGTAAAAGGGGGAATTAAGTCTGGCAAACTTACCATCATTCCTTCTATGTGAATCATTCAAGATTTTTAGTGGCCCGGGTTCCTCCAGCCTCCGCTCCCCACCACCAACCACAAGTCCAATGTCAAGTATGTGCATGCTAAATTGGGATGCTATGCGGGGAGATACTTTTAACTGAGATTCCTGCATATTAGTAAGCAGTAAGTTTGATAATATTAGTTGCTACAATAATAATAGTTACAGACAAAGGTGGTATACATTTTTTAGGGTAAATCGCCGAACTATATATATAATATTTTTTTTCCATCCAATTAACAGATTAAATGCTATACATACACAGCTTTACCAGCAATTAAAAATTAATAAAGTACATGTAGCATGGTGACCACTCAGTCAGCAATTTATTTAGTTTTAACTCATTTATGCCCTTACAGAGGATAAATATTTTGTACTTCCATCTATGGTTAGGGGTCCATAGATACCTCCATGGGGGGGGGGGAAATAGCCCCCTAGGTGTTGAAAAGGGATCTCGGGGGATAACTGGGCTCATATGGTAGCGGGTCATAGGTGCAGGACTCATAAACCCCCTGCATACCTTTATTTTATTATTTCCATGGGAAGGGGTTTTTATATACAGTAGATAGATATATAGGGATATGGGAGGATGTTTGGGCTATTGTAGTGTATTTACATTAGTTAGTATCATTGCAATGGAGATTTCTGAAATTCGGAGTCTCCTATGGTCGTCTGCGCTACTTCTTAACGTTATTATTAGACAAGGGAACTTTTCTGTAATATCTATAATATTGTAACATATTAATTTATTGTATTATTGTTATCATTCTTATTATTATTATGTCAAAGCAGCATAATTACTCCATGTCTCTCTTTGTCTGTAGGTGCCTGTCCCTGTCAGTTGGACCCACCTTTGGGTTCCATGCACGTTCCGTGCTGCTTGTTGTCAGGGTGTCTGTCTTACACTCTGCTCCAAGACTCTTCCAAGATTCCTGTGCATCCATCAGAGGCAACCAAGGTATAGTATGAGATATATTTATATTCTTTAAGTAGGGTTGCTCCACTTTGGTTTTAGGTAGAATATTCACTTCTATGTCTCTTGTCATGGTGTGTCTTATGTTTATTTTCTTCTTGCCAGAGGAGTCAGTTACCTCCAGGTTTTGTAGGTCAGTGCAATTAGCTAAATTGCTAATTATGATTTAGATCTTCTAGGTTCTTTCCCTATTAACTACACAGTCCTTCCATCTCAGTACAGATGATTATCCGATAATATAATCATTATTGATCAAAGGAGCAGAGTTTGTGCAATGTCCTTAATTGAATTGTTATATAAAATGTACGTTTCACTTCTAAGGAGCCCCAAGAATAAACAATTTCACCTTCTGGAACCTCCCCCTTTCTTTCTGTTCATGTTTCACCACTATTATTTGTAAAGCGCAAATATATTCAGTAGCGCTGTACATGGGTTACGATCAAGGCAAAACAATAGCAATATTAACACTATGGCGTAACGCTTTATTCAACCTATTCCTCATACTGTTACAAGTAGACAGTGATATGCGGTGTGTCTGCTTGCAGCAGTATTACTCTAGCAGTGTGAAGCCACTCCATTGTGTATGTGGCCTTAGGTCACAGCTGTGAAAGATGGCAGCACTCATGAGAGAGAACAGGAAGAATGAAGAATTTCCAGGAAGTAACAATCTTAATCTGGAGGCATTTTTTTTGTGTAGTGTAAATTTTATATGACATTTATATTAAGGAGGATAATTAAGTCAACTAGTAAAAATATGTAATTATTTTTTTTTTATTAAAGACTAAAAGTTCCTCATAATGGAATTATTACATATTATATTTAATACTAGCAAAAATGACGGGAATAAAATTGTAAACCTGGCAATGCTGTTTGCCACACGTTGTGAGGATTTGCCCCCTATGAGAACCTTTGGCGCTCATTGCAAGGCTCTCCCCCGTGTACTTCAACTTTCCTGGTTTGCAATGATTACCATCGGCGCTCATTGTGAGCCTCCAGGATGAGCACCTTCGGCGCTCATTGCGTGGCTTGTAATGACCCCCTGTGTACTTTATAGGCCTCTCGCTTGAGCAGCTTTGGCGCTCATCGCAAGCCTTTCCCCTCCGTGTATTTGTGTTTCTGCCTTGGGTTACGTTTTTACTGCCTTGGTGTAAGTGTTACTGCCTTGGGTAAAATGTTCCTGGCTTGGGTTAAGTGTTACTGGCTTGCGTAAAGTGTTAGTTCCTTCGGGCTGTTTTTTATGCCTTCAGCCTCATTTTTATTTTTCTGCCACAATTTGTTTTCTAGCTTAGGCGATTTTCGATCGTTAAAAAATGGCAAATATGCCTCAAATTAACTTGCAACCTCACTCACAGGCTCCCTGGCTCTCCCCCTGTGCTGTGTGTGAGTTTGTAAGTGAATTTGAGGCATACTTGTGGTTCTGTGGTGGTCTTTCCAGTTGCGTGGTTTGGGCGTTTTACATGCTTCGGTCCTAAATCCTACGGGGTGCGCTATTGCAGTTGCGTGGTTCGGTCGTTCGTCGCTCATTGCAGCCTAACTCCCACAGGCCTCCGGCGCTCATTGCAGCCCAAGACCCACGGACCTCGCAGGGCCATGCAAAGCGTGACCAACATCGCAAACGCCCCCAACATTTGTAAGATCCACAACTATTAGAGTGATAGCACTTAATATAGCACTTTGTAAACTGTGACACTTTGTAAATAAAGATTATTATTATTTTTGTTATTGTTATTAATAACAATAATAATAATAATAATAGACAACCACATGTTTATTAATTATTTTTTATCTTTCTTCTAGATTCTTTGAGTTACAATGGAGTGCACTTTTACCCAAAAACGTTTTTTCAACAACACAACGGACTCCACACAAATTGATGATAAGGATGAAATTTTGCATAGAGACTTTCATGGCCTTTGGATTGCTCTGATCACTGTCAATACCTTAATATTCCTTGTAGGCATTGTACTGAATAGTTTGGCAATTTATGTATTTTGTTTTCGAACCAAGACAAAAACCACATCTGTCATCTATACTATAAACCTGGTCGTGACAGATCTCCTTGTCGGCCTTTCTTTACCAACACGCATTATCATTTACTACAGCAAAGGAGATTGCTCAACCTGTTCCTTTGTGCACACCTTTACGTACTTTGTAAACATGTATTGTAGTATACTCTTTCTAACTTGTATCTGTGTTGACCGCTACATGGCCATTGTGCAGGTAGAAGCATCGCGTAGGTGGAGGAATGCCAGCTACGCCAAAATGATATGTGCCTGTATCTGGTTATTTGCAGTAGTTGTTACTCTTACCATCTTAACCACTGCCAAAGACCATCCTTCGTGTTGCCTCTTTCAGCTATTTTCATTGACCGTCTTTGAGTATTTTGTTCCACTCATCATCATCACTTTCTACACTCTACGGATCATGTGGGCCTTGTCTAGATCATCTCTTATGAACCAAAGCCGAGAGAGACGTATGAAAGCGGTCCAACTCCTCATCACAGTGCTGGTCATCTTCACCGTTTGTTTCACCCCGTTTCATGTTGGTCAGGTGGCTAGTTGTTTCAACTCATCAATGGACCGGAATGTCAATCTAATTGTTTATCATGTCACTGTTACTCTGAGCAGTCTCAACAGCTGCATGGATCCAATTGTGTATTGTTTTGTCACCAACAACTTTCAGTCAACAATGAGAAGCATCTTCAGAAAACACCAGCACGATCAAATTAGTGTGGACATTGCAAGTCTACACAAGGCATCCAAAGGGTCAGGTATCACTGCTATATCAAATGCAATAGTGAGCCTTCCTCTACAAAGCAGTACACTCATCTAGTAGTTGTGGCTACTCTTCTGTTACTACGGACAATCAATGCAGTAGTTTTTAGACATGGACCATGTTGCCTGGATTACATCCTGATATATACCATAAAAATGTGTGTTCAAGAAACAAATATTCATTCCATAGAAAGACAATTTGACCATGCAGATGGAGAAGTAGAATGTGACAAATATTATAAATATTTTCTTTTTTTTGTAAATGTTTTAATAACTATGTATCACCATGCTTTTTTGATGTATATTTGCAATAAATTATTTTTGACTCATTGAAAGCATAAGCAATGTTTCTGAAATATCAGTGTTTCTTCATATTTACAGAACATAATTACTAATATTAAATTATCGGTCTTTCTTGCACTAATTGACTTAATCTGAGCAAGAGTTGTTCAGGTCTGAGAGAAGGAAGATGTTTGGAAGGAGAAATGTCTTTGTGTGTTCTGGGAGACAGGGCTTTTGTACCGTTGGAAGAAGAGACTTTGTTTGGCTGAGAAGAAGAATATGTTTTCCCCTGGGAGGAGGAGTCTATGTGTGAAAAGGAAAAGGAGGAGCCTCTGAGTTTCTGGGAGAAGTTTGTCTGTGACTGGGAAAGGAGTATCGGTGTATCTGAAAGTAGGAATGTCTGAGACACTCGGAGGAGAAGTCTTTATGTGGGTTCGAGGAACAGTCTCTGTGTGGGTGGGAAGAAGAGGACCTTGTATGACTGGGATAAAGAGTATATGTGCAACTAGAACATGTTACTGTCTTGTATGTTTACAGGAAATTGGTTTACAGATATTTTAGTAATTTCTACCAGTGATACAGGAAATGTCTCTGTGTGGCTGTGAATAGCTTATGCACACCTATGAGGATGGAGTTGTTTTTGTCTTTGATGATTAGTTTGTTTATGTCTGTGAGAAGATGAGTAGTTATGCTGGTGGAGAAGTGTATAGTCCCATGAAGATGAGCTTATCTACATCTGGCAGACGGATTCTGCCTGTGAATGGGAGAAATCTGACTATATCTGAGAGATGAAGGATTGGTGTATGTATGAGATAAGAAATATGTGTAGTCTGGGAGATGGATTATTTGTATGTCTGGGAGGAATCTCAATGTAGCTTCACTGTGCATGTCTGGGAGGTGCCTATTGGTTTGATGAGGAGACTTTGGGAGGTTCGGAGGAGTTTATAGAGAGGAATCTTTGTAGGAGAGGAGGAGTTTGTGTATATCTGAGGAGAAGTGTATCTTCTGAGATAGTGTATGTTTGCAAGAAAGGTTTAGGTTTGTCAGATATTATTATTATTACTTATTTGTAACTCGGAAACTTATTCCGTAGCGATGTACATGGGTAACAATCAAGGCAAAAACAATAGCAGTATTAACACACTGCAAAGGATGGAGGGCCCTGTCTTTGAGCTTAGAATCCAGTGTCTAAAGTGCTTTCTCCAAAGCACCTTGCACGATTGAAAACTCGCAAACTTATAATCAAAATGGTTTGGGTGAGGTACAGGAGAGTGAAAGATAAGTTGTTTAAGTTAAGGTGGAAGGTGGTAGGCTTCTTTAAACAGATGCATTTTTAATAAGGATTTGAAGGTAGGGAGATAGTTTAGGGGAGCGAGGCAAAGAGTTCCAGATAATAGGGGCAGCACAAGAAAAGTCCTGAATCGGGAATGAGAAGTGGTGAGAAGAGAGGTGGAAAGAAGAAGGTCATTAGCAGAACGAAGAGGGCGGGTGGGGGAGTATCTGGAGAGCAGAGATATAAGGGGGTGCGCTATTGTTGAGGGCTTTGTAAGTTTGGGTCATGATTTTTAATGTTAGTCTGGAGGAAACAGGAAGCCAGTGGAGTGATTGACAGAGAAGTGCTGCAGACACTGAACGTTGAGTACGGTAGATGAGACTAGCGGAGGCGTTCATTATGGATTGAAGTGGTGACAAGCGGGTGATGGGGAGGCCAACAAGGAGGGAGTTGCAGTAGTCAAGACGAGATATGATGAGAGAGTGTATTAGAATCTTAGTTGTGACTTGTGTGAGGTAATTACATTTTTTAGATATGTTTTTGAGAATGACGCTGGCAGGATTTTGTTAGTGACTATATGTGAGGAATGAAAGAGATGCCAGTGTCCAGTAGAACCCCAAGACAAGGGGCTTGGGAAGTGGTAGTGATGATGGCATGGTCAACAGTGAGAGAGATGTGAGGGATTGCAGCTGAAGTAGAGGGTGGGAAGATTAGGAGTTTGGTCTTGGACATGTTGAATATGAGGTGGTGGGCGGATATACTTGAGAGGCAGTTGGTGACGTGTTAGAAGAGAGGGGGATAGATCTGTTGTTGACAGGTGGATTTGACTGTCATCTGCATACAGATGATACAGAAATCTGAAAGATTTTATTAGGGTTCCAAGTGAGGATGTATAGATGGAGAAGAGGAGGGGCCTAGGACTGAACCTTGGCGTACACCAACAGTCAAAAGGTAAGGAGAAGAAGAGGTGCCAGAGAAGGAGAAGCTAAATGTTCCATCTTGGAGGTATGATTTGAACCAATAAAGAGCAGTGTCCTAATGCCGAGGGAGTAGAGGATTTGGATTAGAAGAGGGTGGTCAACTGTGTCAAAGGAAGAGAGATCTCGAAGAAGTACTATAGAAAAGTGACTCTTTGACTTGGCAGTGAGCAAGTCATTAGTGACTTTTGTAAGAGCTATATCAGTAGAGTGTTGGGGCTGGAAGCTGGATTGGAAGGTTTCAAGAAGGGAGTTGGAGGAAGTTTAAGGCAGTTGTAAACGAGCCATAGGTCGATAGTTAGATACTGAGTCAGAATCAGATGAGGGTTTCTTAAGAGTGGGTGTAATTATGGCATGTTTTAGAGAGGATGGAAATGTGCCAGTATTTAGGGAAATGTTGAAGAGACGTGTGAGAGATTTTTCATTAGTTTGGTAGAGAGGGGAGGAATAAGCTAGGATGGAATAGGATCCAGAGGACATGTAGTAAGGTGAGATGTTGATAGTAGGCTGGAGACTTCGTCCTCGGTTACAAAGTCAAAGGATTTTCACAGTGGCTGTAGGATTGGGAAAGGGAGAAGGGTGGGTGTTCTCGGTTAGTTAAGAGGTTGGAATGTATAAGTCAGGATGGGAGTATAATTTGTTGTGAATGTTTTCAATTTTATGCTTAAAGTGGCTGGCAAAGTCTTCAGCTGTAAGACAGGAAGGGACGGGAGGTGGTGGTGGGCAGGGGAGAGAGTTGAAAGTGGTGAACAAACATTTGGGATTGGAGGACAGAGTTGATATTAATGATGTGAAATAGTGCTGTTTGTAAAGGTTGAGTGCAGAGAAGTAGGAGCACAAAATAAACTTGTAATGAAGGAAATCAACTGGAGTGGGAGATTTCCTCCATAGTCGTTCATCAGTATAGGAGCACCCCTGAATGTATTATGTTTGTGTGGTGTGCCATGGCTGTGGATGAGAGCGAGGGCATCTATGTGTGGTTATTGGGGTGAGGGTGTCAAGGGTCAAAGAAAGTGTTGAGTTGTAATATGAGGTGGCAGTGTCAGGGCAGTTGAGGTTGGTGATGGGGCTCAGAACGAGTTGTAGCTCAGCGGAGAGCTGTTGAGGTTGAAGTGCTTGTAGGTTTCTGTGAGCTATGATGGCCGGGGATGAAGAATGTTAGTGAGAGGAAGGTGTGGTGAGGTTGAAGGTCAGGAGGTGGTGGTCAGATAGAGGGATTGAACGGATGACTAGGTTGGAGGTGGTGCTGAAACTGGTGAAATTAAGGTCAGGGGAATGTCCAGCATGAGTAGAGGAATCTGTGAGTTGTGAGATGCCGAGGGAAGAGGTGAGGATGAGTAGTTTAGTGGCTGCTGGGGAGGTGGGAGCGTCAATGCCGATATTGAAGTCACCCCCAAAAAATTAAGGAATGTTGCAGGAGAGAATGTGAGGGAGCCATGTGGCAGAATGATCCAAGAATTGAGAGGGTGGTCCAGAGGACGATAGATCACAGCAACACGTAGAAAGATGGGTGAGAAGAGGCAGATAGTATGAACTTCAAAGGATGAGAATTGGAGGCATGGGACAGGGGGTATGAAGTGAACAGTGAATGGAAAGTAATACACCCACACCACCAACTTGTTTGTTTCCAGGTCTAGGTGTGTGACTGAGGTGAAAGCCACCGTGAGAGAGTGCTGCAGGGCAGACAGTGTCTTATGAGGAGAGCCAGGTTTCAGCCAATAGGTTGAGGGAGTTGGAAATAAATAGGTCATGAGTGAATGTAAGGTAATTCAGATAGATCGGGCATTCCAGAGGGCACAGGAGAAAGGCAAAGTAGAAGGTTTGAGGCATATGATGGGTAGAAAGTTGTTTGCTGCAATGTCGGCGGAACGTGGCTGACGGCAGGTGAAAATGAGTGAGGGGCCTGGGTTAAGAGATATATCTCCAGAAGCCAGATATATATGGTTGTCAGATATGTACGGTGGAGTCTCTATATGAAATGTGAATGGAGGTGTGTGTCTGGCAAATGAGCTTATATGTGTTGGAGAAGAGAGACGATAGATATCTACAGGTATCTGAGATCGTGGAGCAAACACTATGCATAAGGAGGGGTCTATGTGTACCTGGAAGGAAGCTGTGTACATCTTGGAGCAGAAGTTTGTGTGCATATGGGAGTGGGGTTGCAGTATTTCAAAAGTCTTCATTTTCATTTTGGATCACTATTATTTTTTATATTATTTTTTATAGAGAAAATAATCTTTCTTCATGGAAATGACACTCCAAAAATGGTTTTAGGCCAACTGTCTACCATTAATTTCCCATAGCTTTTTCGGGGGTAATCCACATATTGTATTTATTTTTTTAAATAAAAGCAGGGTAAGAACTACATTTCATGTTTCCTCCCCCCTTCCCCCCACCAAAGAGTATCACTGGTAGAATTTATTAAAATATCTGTAAACCATTTGTTTGAATTCTGACCCTTAGCATGGAAGGTTCCCTGGGGAGATGGTTGGGGAGAGTATTAGTGGCCCCATATTTTACACATTGCATAGGGCCTATCAGCGCCTTATGGGAACACTGTGGTTATGTTTTTCTATATGGTAGAACTGATAATGGATAAAACATTTTAAAAGAAAGCAAACACAAATACCCAATATTCCATGTTTAATTTATGCATCTGATTATTCTTTGCTACATAGTTCCAAAAGCAAAAACACAATGGTAAATTTCAAAGCAACACAATCACTAATATAGTTGTCGTACAGAAAGTTTGTGTGTAACGCTCGCAAACTTGTGGGTTTCAATTGGCACTGAAAGTTGCGCATGCAAGGCTTGCAATGGGTGCCAAAGGCGTGCATGCAAGGCTTGCAATGGGTACCAAAAGCACTCAATGCGAGGCCCACAATGGGCGCTCAAAGATGCAAGTTGCGCATTCACGTACACATGGCGAGGCTTGCATTGAGCACCAAAGGCGCTCATTGCGAGGCTCGCAGAGGAGAGGGAAGGGGAGAAGAGGTAGAGGACAGAGGGGGGAAAGAGACACAGGAGAGGGGGAAAAAGACACAGGTGGAGGGAGAGGGGGGAAGAGAAAGATGTTAGAGAGGGGGAAGAAACACAGGGAAGGCAGGGGGGAGAGGAAGAGACACAGGGGATGGAGAAGGGGGGGAAGAGACACAGGGGAGAGATATCTAATATTACCCCATCATTTATGATGGGCAATATTACCCCATCATTTATGACAGGAAGTATTTGATCCCCTGATGATTTTGAAAGTTTGTCCACTGACAAAGAAATTATTAGTCAATAATGTTAATGGTCAGTGTATTTTAACAGTGAGAGATAGAATAACAAAAAGAAAAACGCATGTCAAAAAAGTTATAAATTGATTTGCAGGTCAGTGAGGGAAATAAGTATTTGATCCCCTATCAATCAGCAAGATTTCTGGCTCCCGGGTGTCTTTTATACAGGTAACAAGCTGAGATTAGAAGCACTCACCTGTCCACAAAAGCAATCAATCGATCAGATTCCAAACTCTCCACCATGGCCAAGACCAAAGAGCTGTCCAAGGATGTCATGGACAAGATTGTAGACCTACACAAGGCTGGAATGGCCTACAAGACCATCGCCAAGCAGCTTGGTGAGAAGGTGACAACAGTTGGTGCGATTATTCGCAAATGGAAGAAACACAAAATAACTGCCAGTCTCCCTCGGTCTGATGCTCCATGCAAGATCTCACCTTGTTGAATTTCAATGATCATGAGAACGGTCAGGAATCAGCCCAGAACTCCACGGGAGGATCTTGTTAATGATCTCAAGGCAGCTGGTACTATAGTCACCAAGAAAACAATTTGTAACACACAACACCGTGAAGGACTGAAATCCTGCAGCTCCCGCAAGGTCCCTCTGCTCAAGAAAGCACATGTACAGGCGCGTCTGAAGTTTGCCAATGAACATCTGAATGATTCAGAGGAGAACTAAGTGAAAGTGTTGTAGTCAGATGAGACCAAAATCGAGCTCTTTGGCATCAATTAAACTCACCGCGTTTGGAGGAATGCTGCCTATGACCCCAAGAACACCATCCCCACCGTCAAACTTGGAGGTGGAAACATTATGCTTTGGGGATATTTTGCTGCTAAGGGGACAACTGCACCGAATCAAAGGGTGATGGACGGGGCCATGTACCATCAAATCTTGGGTGATAACCTCCTTCCATTGAAAATGGGTCGTGGATGGGTATTCAAGCATGACAATGACCCAAAACACACAGCCAAGGCAACAAAGGAGTAGCTCAAGAAGAAGCACATTAAGGTCCTGGAGTGACCTAGCGAGTCTCCAGACCTTAATCGAAAAAACTGTGGAGGGAGCTGAAGGTTCAAGTTACCAAACATCAGCCTCGAAACCTTAATGACTTAAAGAGGATCTACAAAGAGGAATGGGACAAAATCCCTCCTGTGATGTGTGCAAACCTGGTGGCCAACTACAAGAAACGTCTGACCTCTGTGATTGCCAACAGGGGTTTTGCCACCAAGTACTAAGTCGAAGGTGTCAAATACTTATTTCCCTCATTGACCTGCAAATCAATTCATAACTTGTTTTATATGCGTTTTTCTTGTTTTTTTTTTTTTTGTTTTGTTATTCTGTCTCTCACCTACCATTAAAATTATAGACTGATCATTTCTTTTTCAGTGGACAAATGTTCAAAATCATCAGGGGATCAAATACTTTTCCCCTTTACTGTACATATAAAAGGTAATAAATTGGAGGCTATATTACATTTTAATATTTTAGCAACAGGTTGTCTATTTTCAACTGTAGATCTTCAAAGGAATATGGTAGCACGACTTCTGGGCGCACGCATGTGCGCACCCAGAATGCCTAATAAAAATGCATGCACCAACACCAGCGTGCCCGGATGATACAGCAGTTCTCTTCTCTATCTTCTCCCCATTTCTTTTTGCAGCGCACTGGTGTTGGTGTGCGTATTCCTCGGCATGCTCATGGCGGGGCGCACCTCTCAGGAGCTCTCAAATCGGGGTGCCAAGGAATATACAGGGAGTGCAGAATTATTAGGCAAACTAGTATTTTGACCACATCATCCTCTTTATGCATGTTGTCTTACTCCAAGCTGTATAGGCTTGAAAGCCTACTACCAATTAAGCATATTAGGTGATGTGCATCTCTGTAATGAGAAGGGGTGTGGTCTAATGACATCAACACCCTATATCAGGTGTGCATAATTATTAGGCAACTTCCTTTCCTTTGGCAAAATGGGTCAAAAGAAGGACTTGACAGGCTCAGAAAAGTCAAAAATAGTGAGATATCTTGCAGAGGGATGCAGCACTGTTAAAATTGCAAAGCTTCTGAAGCATGATCATCGAACAATCAAGCGTTTCATTGAAAATAGTCAACAGGGTCGCAAGAAGCGTGTGGAAAAACCAAGGCACAAAATAACTGCCCATGAACTGAGAAAAGTCAAGCGTGCAGCTGCCACGATGCCACTTGCCACCAGTTTGGCCATATTTCAGAGCTGCAACATCACTGGAGTGCCCAAAAGCACAAGGTGTGCAATACTCAGAGACATGGCCAAGGTAAGAAAGGCTGAAAGACGACCACCACTGAACAAGACACACTAGCTGAAACGTCAAGACTGGGCCAAGAAATATCTCAAGACTGATTTTTCTAAGAATTTATGTACTGATGAAATGAGAGTGAGTCTTAATGGGCCAGATGGATAGGCCCGTGGCTGGATTGGTAAAGGGCAGAGAGCTCCAGTCTGACTCAGATGCCAGCAAGGTGGAGGTGGAGTACTGGTTTGGGCTGGTATCATCAAAGATGAGCTTGTGGGGCCTTTTCCGGTTGAGGATGGAGTCAAGCTCAACTCCAAGTCCTACTGCCAGTTCCTGGAAGACACCTTCTTCAAGCAGTGGCACAGGAAGAAGTCTGCATCCTTCAAGAAAAACATGATTTTCATGCAGGACAATGCTCCATCACACGCGTCCAAGTACTCCACAGCGTGGCTGGCAAGAAAGGGTATAAAAGAAGAAAATCTAATGACATGGCCTCCTTGTTCACCTGATCTGAACCCCATTGAGAACCTGTGGTCCATCATCAAATGTGAGATTTACAAGGAGGGAAAACAGTACACCTCTCTGAACAGTGTCTGGGAGGCTGTGGTTGCTGCTGCACGCAATGTTGATGGTGAACAGATCAAAACACTGACAGAATCCATGGATGGCAGGCTTTTGAGTGTCCTTGCAAAGAAAGGTGGCTATATTGGTCACTGATTTGTTTTTGTTTTGTTTTTGAATGTCAGAAATGTATATTTGTGAATGTTGAGATGTTATATTGGTTTCACTGGTAAAAATAAATAATTGAAATGGGTATATATTTGTTTTTTGTTAAGTTGCCTAATAATTATGCACAGTAATAGTCACGTGCACACACAGATATCCCCCTAAAATAGCTAAAACTAAAAACAAACTAAAAACTACTTCCAAAAATATTTAGCTTTGATATTAATGAGTTTTTTGGGTTCATTGAGAACATGGTTGTTGTTCAATAATAAAATTAATCCTCAAAAATACAACTTGCCTAATAATTCTGCACTCCCTGTATCTTAAATATAAGACGGCAATAGTCCTTTAAAGTGGCTATAACCAAGTATTATGGTTATGTTACAATTAATTGTTAATTCATAATCCATTTCGTAACACAGTACCAAAATATTCAATAAAAACTCCATTAAATAATTTCCATTCATTCCCCTTTACTTTGAATTTTTTGATACAAATTTAAAGAACACATCAATTGTCACAATTCCTGTACATTTGAATACTAAATGAACGGAGGGGCTACTGATATGGTCATGAAATTCTCTCCAATCTTTGATCTCTGACAAAATTGTTTGAATTAAAAACAACATAATGTCTAACGTCTAGCAAAATTGTATATATGCAAGACAAAAGATTTGCATTGTATATAATTCCATTGCATTTTGGCTCATGTGAATTATACTATTTAAATAACAAAAGTTACATTGTATAAGTAAAGTGATCCAGGGATCACCGAGGAAAAAATATGGCATCCCTTCCAGATTTATTATATTATTTAGCATTTACATTAATAAGCAAAGTTATTTACCGTTCATCACCTACCAGAAACTGCAATAGAGATGTACAAAGACAAATATTTATGATTGGTGTTTAGTTTGAGTTTTATTAATAGTAGGGAATTAAACAACTGGAACACTCTCTTTTCGCCTGGGTTCTTCGGTTTCTTGACACTCTAAGGCTACGTTGGCGATGTTCCAAGACATCATAAAGTTTAAACAATGATGATATTTTAGTACAATTGAGTTTCAAAAGATGAAAAAACATTCACCATCTATCTAAGGAGTTCAGTGTCTGTGATTGGTCTGAACCCGAAAAGGGAACAAGCACATTATAGTCTTGACTTAACAAAGAGGTACTATGTCTTAAAGGGATATCTAAGTTTGCTGGATTAATACATGTCTGTACTCTATAGGCAAAAAGCAGCCTGTGTGTATGCAGCACATCTCATAAAACATTTTATTTTTATTAATACCTAAAAATCCCTCTAATAATTGTGTGTTTACACAAGTTCCTGATCCCCAACCAATCAGCATGCAGCATCCGGGGAGCAAAATAAACCCACTATCTACCTGCTCTTGCTTGGTCAGCCAATAGGAGAGCAGTGTTGTCAGCCTCCCAGTCACTGCTTCCTGTCTATGCTGTGTGCTGTTGCCATCTTTCATCTAACCGGATTGGCCAAAACAAATTGAAGGGGTGTTAACCTTAATTCTAAACTGTCAGAACTTACAATAGATTTTGCTAACTTCAAGGTAAGTGTTTAAATGTTTATTTTAGTGTTTTTTCATGCAGAGATTCTTTTTTTATATACTATTAATTATTCCCTATTAGATGCATTAATAATCCATGCACATATCCCTTTAAGGACATGGAACAGCCAACAGTTCTTGTATTTATAAGAATAGTTTAGGACCTCACTATAAAGTTCCTTGCCCAGCCCTAATTTGAGAATTGTACTTCCTCTCGAGCATCGGCTCTCAACCTGTGGGTCACGACCCCTTCAGGGTCCAATGACAATTTGCCAGAGGTCGCCTAAAACCATCCTAAATTATTTTTTTTTTTGCCTATTCTAATCTGTAAAACTTGTAATTGGACATTTGTTTCCACTGGTAGTTAGTACTTTCTTACTATAATTGTCATTAGATAGATGTTGGCAGACAATTTAATCATAATGATTACAAACGTTTCCATTCTCGTAACTTTACTATTTTTAACTTTCACAATATATATTACATATTGTTTTTGTGATTAATCACTACACTTATGTTATATTTGTAAGAATGAAAATACATCCTGCATATCAGATATTTATATTTCAATTCATAAGAATAGCAAAATGACATTGATGAAGGAGCAACGAAAATAATTTTACTGTTAGCGGTCGCCACAACTTGGGAAACTTTATCAAAGCGTCGCGGCACTAGAAAGGTTGAGAACCTCTGCTCTAGAGGATGACCTGATGGAAATTATTTTTGGACTAGCGACTTGCCCGTCAAAAAATGACGGCAATAAGATTGTAAGGCAGGTAATGGTGTTTGGTTGAGACATTAATTTTGTTGGTGGTCCGAGGTCCTTCGGCGCTCATTGCAAGCCTCGCGCTGAGCGCCTTTGGCGCTCATTGTTAGGCTGTTGGTTGTTGTATTTTTTTTTCTGATAGGCGCTTTTGCAAGTGTTTGTGTGCTATGAGCGTTGTGAGTGGCGCAGTGAATGGCTTTTATGTGTATTGTGAGTTTTTTTTGTGTATATGTTTTTTGTATGCTAATTAAATAATTAATAAATTAATAAATTAATATACTTTACCTATTTTGAAGTAATATATGCAGGAAGCATTGTGTTGAAGAGCTGACAATCTGTTTTGATGTTGCTGCAGCATACAATGTAGGCTTGCACTGTTGTGGAGGTGAGGTGTAAGCATCAGCAATGTGTGTAGTGTGTAGTGTAAATAGTGTGCGTGCGCGAGGGGAAGCCGTTAGCCTCGTTTTTTGTTTTTTTTCGGCACCCATTTTTTCTTTCGCTTAGGGGATTTTCGTGTGTGTAAACTCTGGAATTTGGACTTAAATTGAGGTGTAACCTCACTTGCAGAGGTCCTGGTTGCCCCCCCCCCCCCCCCCCCCCCCCCTGCTGTGGGTAAGCTTTTTATGTGTTTGTTGTGTTTATTTATTGTGTTTTTTAGGTTTAAACAGTATAGAGTCTAAATTTAGAGAGATCTATATACTATGCAAATGCTATCAATTACATTTATATAAAATGTTAGAGGTTAGAAATTATGAGCCTTATTCCATTCAGGCCACCCATATGCACTAGAACAGTATTGGCATTAATTTTCATAATTCTTCATTTCCAAAGTTGTGCGAGTCTGATTGCATATCGGACCCCCAAACCTAATTGATTGACACGTAACCTCCATGTTTTACTGACGTAATTATGACATTTTCTATTGGCTGATTCGAAATGAGCGGTTACGGGCTTGCTGAATTGATACGCTCCCTGCCCACAACTGCTCCGAACCAGTGCATGGTTTACGAAGCTGGCTTCAAGATCGCAACTCGCAAACTGGACCAATTGAATAGCTTCGCAAACGGAGCCCAACTGGAGCCTGCAACTCAATATTACAATTTGGGTAGTTGGTGACTTTGGGTAGGATCTGATTATTTATGAGAGTATCAGATCCAATGACAATGTTAGATCAGCAAGTTACATAGTTACATAGTATTTGAGGTTGAATAAAGACTTTTAGTAAATCAAGTTCAACATTTTTCGAGGAAGGCAACAGAAAAAACCCATTGAAACTTTGCCAATTGTCTCATACGGGAAAAGAAAGCAAAATTCCTTCCTGACCCCAGAGACTGGCGATCGAATTTCTCCCTGGATCAATTCCTTCGCTAGTTATCTAGGATTACCTTGAATGCCCTCTTTATTCCAAAATATATCTAATCCCTTTTTAAGTCAACTATAATAAAATTTGCTCACCATGGCACATTTATACGGTAAACATTTAATTGCGTAGTTGGGTGTAAAGGCTCCAGATTGACTTTAAATATAAAAGTAGTACCAGTGTAACACTATTACTAGGATGCTGAAGAGGATGAAGTTGTCAAATACTACGAGGATGTTCAACACCTCCTAGAAAAGATGTTTCTCTCATAATAGGAGATTGGAATGCTAAAGTAGGGAATCAGAAGATACATGGAATAACTGGAAGGTTTGGCCTTGGAGCACCAAATCGATTACTAGAATATGTCAAGATAATTCTCTGGTCATAGGAAACCCTCTTCCAGCAGCCTCAGAGACAACTGGACATCACCAGATGGACTGCATAGAAATCAGATTGAATATGTACTTTTCAGCTAAAGATGGAGGCGCTCTATACAATAAGCAAAAACAAGACTTGGAGCTCAGATCTTCTTATTGCAAAGTTTAAACTGAGGAAAAGAGGGAAAAACATCAGACCAGCAGCACTATTAAATTCAAAGTCTGTATCGGCATCGGGAAGCCCGCAAGAGCTGTGGGCTTGAAATGCGGCTGCGTTACAGAGCTATTAAATTAGACCATGCCGCGAGTTATGGGCTTGAGACGCAAACCGGTAAATCATATATGGCACGTTGGATGTGTGTCCGTGAACATTATCAATTAGTCAAACCTGTATTTACAGGTTTAGATGGAGCCAAAGGCAAATGAGACTGTCATCATTACGTCACTGAAAAATGGAGGTTGGATTTCAAAGTCCTACGGGATTTAATTACGAGTTTTGATCGGACCCACATTCTAATAGTAATATTGATAAAGCCGTAAATATGATATTCTAGTCCATGCGATTTCCATTATATGTATTAAGACATTGATTGCCGGGATCAATATAACACGGAAATTAATTAATTACATACAAATACAAATTAAATACAGTATTTTATATTGCCGATTTGCGAGCTTGAGAATGTTGTGCTATTAATTCTAATACCTAACATTACTTTCTCTTTACATATAAGTACAGTAGTTTGTGTATTTTTGCATTTACAGTGCTATGGATAGGACTTTAACCCCCTTGCGGGTCCTCTCCAGTGCCTTTTGAGCTCCATTTGCGGTTTACGTGCTTGAACGCCAGTAAATTTGTTGCAATTTAATAGCGTGATTGGAAACAAAACAGTTACAGGCTTGACAGATCAAAGGATTTGTGGGCACATAGTTAAAATTTCCACATTCCGTAGCTTTTTTCTCGCCCTTCCCCCGCAAGTCGTTTGCCGGTTGCTTTATGGGGCCGGTTTAAAGCCGTAAGTCATGCGGGCTACATTATGGGCTGCGATTGGCCGTAGGAAGCCTTGCATTGGTGGAATCCCAGCAGAACTGTTCAAAATGCTACAAGATGATGCTGTGAAAGTGTTGCTTGAGTTATGGCGACAAAGTTGAAGACTCATCAGTGGACTGGTAAAGGTCAGTCTACACCCCAATTCCAACAAAAGGCAGTGCTCCAATTATCGAACAATTGCACTTATTTTCATTTAACAGCCGGGTTCCGCAGATGAAGAGGCGCAAGAGATCAAATTGCCAATGTCTGCTGAATGATAAAGAGAGCAATAGAGTTCCAGAAAAGCACTTACTTCTACTTCAAAGACTTTTCTAAACCATTTGACTGTGTGGATCCCAACAAAATGTGACAAGTTCTTAAAGAAATAGGGGTACCAGACCATATCATCTGCCTCCTGAGGAATCTGTATATAGACCAAGAAGCCCTGGTCTGAACTGAACATGTAACCTTTGAATGGTTCAAGATTGGACAAGTTTGCTTCTTGTTATCATATTTATTCAACTTACATATGGAATACATTGTTTGTGAATCCAAAGTCGGAATTAATATGGTTGGGAGAAACATGAACAACCTCAGATACGCTGATGTTACTATTCTGATGGCTGAAAGTGAGGAGGAACTAAAGGATTTATTGATGAGGGTGAATGAATAGAGTATAAAAGCTGGCCTGCCGCTCAAAGGTAAAAAGACGAAGATCATGGCAAACGGCAATCTCACTTCCTGGCAAATAGATGGGGAAGAAGTGGAGGCAGTGACAAATTATATTTTCCTCTACTCTAAGATCTCTGTGAATGCTAAGTGCAGCCATGAAATTATCAGACAAATCTGGATAGGAAAGCAATGGCAAATATGAACAAGCTATTAAAAAGTAAAGATATTACTCTATGAACAAAGGTCTGCATAATTAGAACTCTGGTATTCCCTGTTGTAACATATAGATATGAAAGCTGGACCATAAAGAAGGCTGAACACTATAGAATTGATGCCTTTGAATTGAAGATCCAATCAATCAATACTACAGGAGATGAAGCCAAACTGTTCACTGGAATGTGTCATCACGAGGCTAAAGCTCAAATATTTTGGCCATATCTTGAGAAGACAGGATTCGCTAACAAAGACACTGATGCTGGGAAAGATTGAAGGAGCACAAAGAAGTGGGAGGCAGAGATGGAGAAGGAGAGATGAGGTTATTAAAGCAATGAACATGAGCTTGTCAGAGCTCAGAGGGGCAGTGGCAGGCAGATGGGCCTGGCATGCTGATGGGGTCATGGAGAGTTGAACCACAACAGTAGTGTGTGTATATATATATATATATATATATATATATATATATATATATATATATATATATATATATATATAGTACAAATAAGGAATAGTTCCATTTGAATGTCTAAAAATAAGTTGATAAAAACTTATTTCCTGCTCAAATTTCTCAGAAATACAGTATATGCACTGCAGTCTGGGAAAACTGGGCAGGACATGCAAATGAGGCCACATAATGCATATATAAATATATATATATATATATATATATGTGTGTGAGTTTTTCATATTTTTTGCAAATAATATTAACTTAATGTCTGCAAGACACTGATTGACTAATAAAAGTTATGTCAAACTTTTTGTTTTTTATGTAATAATTACATTTTTTATATGTGTATTCTATGAAATAAATATTAAAAAAAACAAAAATGTAATAAATGTTCCAGTAAACTAAAAATATGTACTGAAGGATCTCAAATGTAATGTACATTGCTGAGGTTTAGCTATCTGTAAATTATTTATTTTTAATGTTTTACTTACAAGTTTTGTATAGCGTTGAAGAAAGGAACCAGCTGAGGATCTCAGGATTATTCATGCATCTTAACACCGGCCCTAAAAGTCAAACAAACACCACAGTGAAAAGGAAGGAATACAAATTATTTGAAGAAAAGGATCTGTGAATCTCAAACTTCAAGGCACAGTGGCCTTTCAAGTAACACAATCCCAAGTCATACCCTGTATACTTTAGTTTCAAGACTGGGGATTCCAAAAGTTATCTTATAAATATAGGAGATGTTCATACTGCTCGGTGACAGAGGGGATTAAACACAGCTGTGTTGATGATGTGATCAGATCACACTTCTAAATAATAAGTGTTAGAAAAAATAAGAGAAATACTTTTTTCTTCAAATCTTCATTTATTGAAACAAGGAGATTTCTTGTATGAGATTTCTTATTAGATCAGTGTATTAACCCATGGGGGTTCACTGATGGTCCAGTGGTTAGGATTCCGTGCTTTCCATGCTGGGACCTCAGGGAACCAAGAGGTCACACCACCCTGAAACCATGCAGGGTTGGGCCTGGTCAGTACTTGGATGGGAGACCACCTAGGAATACCATGAGCTGTATGCTGTGGCCCACTGGAGAAGAAACTGGCAATGCACTCCAGTATCTCTGCCATGAATTCCAAGTGGCGGTGTGGCGCAACCACATTAACCCATAGAGTGCCAGGGATTTTTCCATAGCCCAGAGATATTTTCAATTGTTTAGGCGTGACTCCTGTTAGAATAATTCTAGGCACATATGGAAAACGACATCGTTTTTCAGCATAAGCTCAGCTATCTAGTGGATTTTTTGTTATTTGTGTTATATGTACCATTTAAAAGATATAATGTAATATATCCAGTAAAAATAAACAAAGACTTGTTTTCGTCATTTTGACTTTTTACCAAATGAAATCCTATTTTTCAAAGTTAAATTAATAATTAGAAACCTTGGATGTTTTAAGCAAGCTAATAATAAATATGTAGTGTATGTTTCTGGGCAGGATTTACATATCTGGCCCCTTACGCACAAACTCCTCCACTAGTTGCACAAGTTTATATGCAGCTCTGTTTCCCTACTACCATTTTGCCCCACTAGGAGCTCTATGTTTCATCAATTGTGCTGCACTAATTCTAATATATAACTGATCATAATATCACTGAATTTAATTTTACCAGATCTATCCCCCTCTCTTCCAACACACATCTCCATCTCAAACTCAACATGTCTAAAACTGAACTCCTAATCTTCCCTCCCTCTCCCACAGCGTCAAATCCTCTCATCTCTCTCACTGTCCACAAAGACATCATCACCCCCTCCTCCCAAGCCCGTTGTCTTGAGGTTCTACTGGACCCCGCTCTGTCCTTCCTCCCTCACATACCATCACTAACTAAATCTTGTCTTCTCCATCTAAAAAAACATCTTCAGAATTCGTCACTATCTTACACAAGACACAACTAAAATCCTTATACACTCTCTCATCATCTCTCAACTAGACTACTGCAACTCGCTTCTTGTTGGCCTACCCACCACCCAACTATCTCCACTTCAATCCATTATGAATGCCTCTGCTAGACTCATCTTCCGTACACAACATTCAATGTCGGCATCACCTCTCTGTCAATCACTCCACTGGCTTCCCTTAGCCTCAAGAATAATATTTTAAATCCTGACCCTAACTTACAAAGCCCTCAACAATAACGCTCCCCCTTACATCTCTGCTCTCATCTCCAAATACTCCTCCACCCGCCCTCTTTGTTCTGCTAATGAGCTTCTTCTTTCACCTGCTCTCACTCCCGCCTCCGGGACTTTTCTTGTGCTGCCCCTAGTCTCTGGAACTCCTTGCCTCGCTCCACCAGATATTGCCTCAAAACATTTAAAACCTCACTTACAATGCAACTCTTTAAAGAAGCGTATCACCTTCCACCCTTTCACCTCTCTCTCCCTCTTTTACCACTCACTATACCTTAGATTGTAAGTCTGCGAGTTTCTATCCTAAGTACTTTGGGAATTCACCATGGTCATTGGATTCCTAGCTCAAAGGCAGGGCCCTCCTTGCTTTGCTATATGTTAATTTGTATTTATCTTTGTCTGAACCTAATTTATGTACAGCGCTACGGAATGTGTCAGCGCGTTATAAATGAACTATAATAATAATATTTTAGAAATTATTTATTAATTAACATTTCAATGTAATTAAGTCATGGTGGTGGCTAGAGTAAAATATAGCATACTAATTGTGCAAGCGTACTTATTCTAAGTACTATATTATTTCATTTATCAATTCCTTAAAATAATATTTTTCTACAAAATATTTTTTCTGATTCCCAACAAATCATCATAGCATGTTAAATACTCTGACTTGCTCATTCAACTCAAAAATGATTCCTCTTACAGGTAATGGCAAGAGACACTGGTTTTCACTTATTAGCCGTATATGAAAAGATTCCCTAGAGAAGACTCTGATGCTGGGAAAGATTGAAGGCACATAAAGAAGGGGGAGGCAGAGATGGATAGATGAGGTCATTGAAGCAATGAACATGACTTTAATAGAACTCAGAGGGGCAGTGTCCCTGGGGTGCTGCGGTTCATAGGGTCATGAAGAGTTGGACACGACTGAACAGCTAAACAACAACAGGCATGGCCTAAATTACTAAATTTGATCATTTAGAAGTAGGGCTAGAGAGGTAGGTCTCCATATTTGCTAATGACACTAAATAGTTTAATGTAATTCAATAAGAACAGGATGTATTTTCACTGCAAATTGGCTTTTATAAACTAGAAGAATCGGCAGCTAAATGGCAGATGAGATTTATCATATAGAAATTTAAAGTTATCTTTTTGGCCAAGGAAAAATAAGCATGCAATTAATTATCTAAATAGAACAAATCTATGGGTCTCAGAGAGGATTTAAGAGTGCATCTGGATAATCCCCTATGTAATAGTGCTCAGTGCCTGAGAGCAGCTGCAAAGGAATGTTAAATATTAGCAAACATTAAAAGGGGTAAAGAAGCAATTGAAGGAAATATAATTCTCCAACTATATAAATCCCTTGTACGCTCTCATTTGGAACATGGATTCATATTTTGGGCACCACCTAAAAAAAAGAACATTGAAGAGCTAAAATGTAGAAGGAAATGCAACAAAGTTAATACTGATGTAGAGGAAATTTAATGGGGCTGTACGTCTATTTCGGTAAGCTTCCTCCCCGGAAGCTTACCGAAATAGACGTACAGCCCCATTAAATTTCCTCTACGTGTTAAACCATTGCTCTGAACGTAGCTTGCAAGACCTACAGCTATTAAATTGGCCTCTTAAACCAGCCCGCAGATAACTTGCGGGGCAGAAGTGAGAAAACCCTGCGAGACATGAGAATTCGACGTACAATCATTTGATATGTCAAGCCCGTAACCATTACGTTCCAATTGCGCTATTGAATTGCATCAAATTCACTGGCGTCCAAACTCGTAATTCGTAAATGGAGCCAAGAAGCCAACAAGTGCTAGAAAGGACCCGCAAGGGGGGTAAAGTCCAATCCGTAGCACTTTAAAGGCACATATACACACACTACTGTACTGTTATTAACAGGGAAAGTGATGTTAGGTCTAAGAATTAAAAGCACAACATTCTCAAGCTCGCAAATCGGCCCAAAAAATCCTTGATTCCATGTTTATTTTCCTTGTTATATCGATCCCGCAATCAATGTGTTAATACATATAAGGGATCTCGCATGTAATCAAATACAATAGTTGTCAAACTGGGATTTATTGTCACGCCTGCAAGCCTCGCAAAGCGAGGCGAGCAGTTGAGGCATTGAAGCACTCAGGATTGAGGCTGAAATTAGCAATTAAATAGCAGTGCAGCACTAAGGTTGCAATGAGCGCTGAAGGAGCTCATTGCAGCCAGTAGCTCTGTCACACATACGAGCTTGGGCAAAAAAATACGACCTCTGAAAAAAACGGTCGACTCCCGGAAATCAAAAAACATGAAAAACAAGTAAAATAATACAAAAAAAAAAAAAACACATTCACACACAGCACAGGGGGAGAGCCAGGAAGCCTGGGAGTGAGGTTGCAAGCGATTTTGAATCTTATTTGACGTGTTTAGTCGCTCAAAAATCGGGTAAGCTAAAAAAAAATGGCGGACGAAAAACTTACAATTTTTGAAACTGGATGAAAACGAGGCTGAGCAAAGCCAGGCACGTGGGACTTAGAAAATACACAACGGCAAAGACAGTAACACTTCCACTAACAAAATACGATCTCGGAAATATACTAATTTAACAGACGAACCACGGCGGCAAAGACAGTAACACTTACACCAAGAACACCAAGCACGCGGGACTTAGAAAATAAAACAAACGACAGTCAGCGCCCCCGACACAAACAGTCAGCACACACAGAAGAGAAACACACAGGGAAGGGGGGGAGATGCTGGAAAGAGCCACATGGCATTCCCATGAACAAAACTTGCAGGTTAATGAACCCTGCAAGGAGCGGCGCGTACAGTAGGCGGGAGGAAAGGTTCGCAATGAGCGCAGAAGGCGCTCATTGCTGTGCTTGCGTTAAGCGCCAAAGGTGCTCAGAGAAGCAAAAGCCTCACATTGCGTGGCAAACAGCATTGCCTGGCTTACAATTTAATGCCCGTCTTTTTTTGATGGCCAATTCACTTGTAGAATATCATATTTATGGCTTTATCAATATTGCATTATATCTGGAATGTGGGTCCAATCGTAACTCGTAATTGAACCCCGTAAGACTTTTAAATCCCACCTACATTTTTCAGTGACGTAATTCTGACAATCTCTATTTCCATTGGCTCCATCTAAACACGTAACTACAAGGTTGACTAGTTGATCCTGTTCACGGCCGCAGATCCGACAAGCGAAAAATAGTTTTCGGGTTCGCTGATCAACAGCCACAATAAATTACAGCCCCGCCAGTGCATTTATGGGGCTATTGAATTAGAAGGGTCTGTGAGTTACGGGCTTGAGAGGCAAACATCTTTCACTGGTCGGATGTGCGGCCGTGAACGTGATTAATTAGTCTAACTAGTAGTTACGTGTTGGGATGGAGCCAATAGCAACAGAGATCGTCAGAATTACGTCACTGAAAAATGGAGGCGGGATTTTCAAAGTCCTACAGGGTTCAATTATGAGTTACGATCGGAGCCACATTCCAGACATCACACATATAGTTGTAAGCATGTGGGTTGTTGCTAACGCTGCAGACTTTAGGCCCGCAAATGCGGACCCTGCCATTGATGCTCCCCAGCGGCCCACATCACCCCAGGCACCGATCCGGGCCTGTGCTGTCTGGCCTGCGGCTGGGTTCTCCCGCAGGTCTCACTCCTCTGCAGCTCCACGCAGCTACTTCACATCTTTGCTTGCGCTGAGCTCCGAGGACAGGCCGCAGGGGGGCGAGGATCCGATACATGAGCCA
>CM050166.1:17911154-17953654 GCA_027410445.1 Discoglossus pictus
GACTATATAAGCCCCAAACATACCTTAGAAGACCAAGTGTGACCATAGGCCCCAAACATACCTTAGAAGACCAAGTGGAACTATATAGGCCCCAAACATACCTTAGAAGACCAAGTGTGGCCATAGGCCCCAAACATACCTTAGAAGACCAAGTGGGACCATATAGGCCTCAAACATACCTTAGAAGACCAATCAGCACTGCATAGGCCCAAACCAGTGGATCTTGGGATTCAAGAAAACAACAACATTTCACTTCTGTTTAGACCACACAATAATCAATGTCAAACAAACACGTTGAATTAGCATATGGATAACCATATGAGCAGTAACGCCACGCCAAGGCTTCAACAATTGTTACTGACCATTCACACACCTTTCATAGCTCCTTCAATATGCACACCCACACACCATTCATACTTTACTTACCACTAGTTATTTTTGGTAGTGAGGTGGTGCCATTTCTGAGAACTTTACGTACCCTTGAAGGTGCCTCCAATTCCTTCAAACCAATGCATTTAACCGCTACAGGGCCATGGTGCTTTTTAATTACTTTTTTGATCCTCTTCAATGTGGAGAAGCATCTTTCTGGTTCTTTAGTAGTCTTCGTTGTTGTAAGCAGGATTCCTTATAGCTTCACTCACTCTGTTAGATTATGTAGATTAAATTGATGCTAAAGTTGCTGCAGAGCAACAGCACCTGTACAGACATGGAATTCTTGCTTCCTGTACACAAGTGACAGCTACCCTTGGAAGTGCCTCCAATTCCTTCAAACCACGCCAAGGCTTCAACAATTGTTACTGACCATGCACACACCTTTCATAGCTCCTTCCATATGCACACCCACACACCGTTCATACTTTACTTACCACTAGTTATGTTTGGTAGTGTGAGGTGGTGCTGCTTAACGCAGTTTATCTTTGCACACCTTGGGGGTATGCATTCTTCTTTGCTTCAATCACTTGTATTTTAATTTTGCACGGCGATCTTTCAAAGAACAAAACTTCTCAATGGTTTTTTCATTGAAGTGTGGGATCTCGGAAATCAGTTGCTTTTCCATTGAGAGCATCGCCAATGCATTCAACCGCTCCAGGGACATGGTGCTTCTTAAAAAGGTTTTTATCCTCTTCAATGTTGAGAAGCATCTTTCTGATTCTGCAGTAGTCATTGGTGTTGTAATCAGGATTCTTAATAATTTTACTGTCTCTGTGAAATCATTCTGCAGATTAAATTGATGGAAAAGTTTGTGCAGAGCAACAGCACTTGTACAAGTATGAAACTCTGTCTTCCCATACAGAAGTGACAGCTCAGTGCGTAATTGTTCCTTCTTCAGTATTGGATATGCTTGCACGGTGTCTTCCAGAGCTTGGGTTGGAAAGCAAGTGCCATGGGTTTTATACAAGTCACTTTGAACAAGTTTGGCACTGACTAGGTGATTTGAAAATGAAAATCGTTCTTTTGCATGAACCACCACTATGTCACATACCTCTCTTGAAAGTTGTCTCAAGGTTGAGATCTCCGCACTCCGTCTGTTGACTGTTAGATCGCTTGGCAAACTTGCTTCTATCTCTTCCACAGAATTCCGGATTTTCTGGATGCTGGCGACAAAGTCTTCTGTGACTTTTTTGATATAAACAGTATCCGTGTCTCGCTTCTGAAGCTGACTATAGAGGATGTCTACATGTGGCATTATTAAATGAAATAATTTAAGGAAGTAAAGGAACTCCCTGTCTTCCAGCATTCCAATGAAACCTGCGGCTTCCCGTATAGATGTTGGATCAAAGTTTAGACATGCTTCAATTGTCTGGAAACACTCAAGTAGCGCATCTCTGTTCTCGTAGATCACGTTCACGGTCCTAACGTTGAAGTTCCATCGTGTCGGTGCACCTCTTGGAAGTCTTCTACCAACTACCTCATCCAGAACTCCAGTCCTTTTTGGAGAGCGTGAAAAAAAAGATGGTATGCCGCCTATGTTTGAAAAAAAAACTCTAACTCTTCCAATCCTTGAAACTGCTTTCTCCATTATTAGGTTCAGTTGGTGAGCATAGCAATGGACGTAGTGTGCGTTCGGGTACACGTCTTTTATTTTTCTTTGAACTCCTCCTTGATCTCCACGCATCACACTGGCACCATCATAGCTTTGAGCTATGAGTTTCTTCTTGTCTTCTGGCTCTGGGAGAACAGTATTCAGTGTTTCCAGCACAACAGCAGCAATGGAGTCTGCATCCGTTGATTTCATTTCCGTGAAGCCATCAAATCTTTCCACCACTTGATGCTTCTTGTCAATGTAGCGATAGACTACAACGCACTGTGTCCTAGCGGAAATATCGGTTGTTTCATCCGCTTGGATTGCCACAAACTGGGCTTCCTTAAGCTCTTGGTGAATCACTTCCTTTATAACTTCATGCATGCAGTCCAGTAGCTCATTCTGCACGGTTTTGGAAGTGCCCTTAAACACAGTTGCAGTCTTCAAATGCTGTTCCATTGCACTATCGATACTGCCAACCAAATCCACCAGGCCTCTAAACACTCCTGGATTTAGCGATGTTTCACTCTCGTCGTGTCCTCTTAATGCCAGTTCAAAGGCGCCACAAAAGCGAACACAATCAATTATCTTCGAAAGGATGTACCGGTTCTTAGCCACTTCTTCGTTGTGTTTTTGAATGCTGACTTGGTATCCTTGGTCCAGTTGAACAGCAATGTTCGCCTGTCCAAGCATCTCAAACTTGATCCTGTTATCCAAGTGAGCTTTAGAACTTTTGTGTTTTGCCAATTTGTCAGCTAGATGTTTGACGTCAGTCACTCCAGTTTTGGTCCAAGCAGCGTCACCACCAAATAGGATGCATGGGAAACAATATAAGGACTTCCTAGAAACGCTTCCAGAAAGCCAGTCGTTCTTCTTGTACCATTCAGTATTGAAATTACGGACATATTGCTTCCCTCTATCTCTTGCGATTTGCTGCAGATTTATCTCTGGTTGGTCAGCTCCTAACCGTTTTACTTCCACCTTCTCCTCATAGGTTAGGGTGGCGAAAGGCTTCACAAGTAGAGAGTCAATAGTATTCATTTCTGATATTGATACCAATAAAAGAAAGAGATCACGGTATATTAATTTATATTATGTCACAAAATTACTTAAAAATAACAGTGTGTTGATTTCATTGGTATACATTACAGATTGCAAACCCTCATGTGACAAGACTACATCACCATCAAATTTGCACCTATACACATGGACAGAAAATTAAAGGCAATGATACTCACCAACAGTTGACGCTCCTTCTCGGGGTATTCACGTCCAGTAAGTCAACCAACGAGTCCAAACAAATCTGCTTTCACAGATAGTTTGCACCTGGGGGGTGATAGAAAACAACAAAAAAAACATTAGAAATCTCAAGACCCAAACCGTAACTTTTAAAACCTTAAAAGTCCAAGTGTGACCATATACTCACCAACAGTTGACGCTCCTTCTCGGGGTATTCACGTCCAGTAAGTCAACCAACGAGTACAAAGAAATCTGATTCCACAGATAGTTTGCACCTGGGAAGTTATAGAAAACAAAAAAAAAAACATTAGAACGTTTAAGACCCAAACTGTAACGTTTAAAACCTTAAAAGAGCAAGTGTGACCATATAGGCCCCAACCGCACCTTAAAAACCTTAAATAACAAATTCGGACCATATAGGCCCCAACCGCACCTTAAAAACCTTAAATAACAAATTCGGACCATATAGGCCCCAACCGCACCTTAAAAACCCTAAATAACAAATTGGGACCATATAGGCCCCAACCGTACCTTAAAAACCCTAAATAACAAATTGGGACCATATAGGCCCCAACCGTACCTTAAAAACCCTAAATAACAAATTGGGACCATATAGGCCCCAACCGTACCTTAAAAACCCTAAATAACAAATTGGGACCATATAGGCCCCAACCGTACCTTAAAAACCTTAAATAACAAATTGGGACCATATAGGCCCCAACCGCACCTTAAAAACCCTAAATAACAAATTGGGACCATATAGGCCCCAACTGCACCTTAAAAACCCTAAATAACAAATTGGGACCATATAGGCCCCAACCGCACCTTAAAAACCTTAAATAACAAATTGGGACCATATAGGCCCCAACCGTACCTTAAAAACCCTAAATAACAAATTGGGACCATATAGGCCCCAACCGCACCTTAAAAACCCTAAATAACAAATTGGGACCATATAGGCCCCAACCGCACCTTAAAAACCCTAAATAACAAATTGGGACCATATAGGCCCCAACCGCACCTTAAAAACCTTAAATAACAAATTGGGACCATATAGGCCCCAACCGTACCTTAAAAACCCTAAATAACAAATTGGGACCATATAGGCCCCAACCGTACCTTAAAAACCCTAAATAACAAATTGGGACCATATAGGCCCCAACCGCACCTTAAAAACCTTAAATAACAAATTGGGACCATATAGGCCCCAACCGTACCTTAAAAACCCTAAATAACAAATTGGGACCATATAGGCCCCAACCGTACCTTAAAAACCCTAAATAACAAATAGGCCCAAAAAAAAATAATATATATATATATATATAAATATATATATATATATATATATATATATATATATATATATATATATATATATATATATATATATATAAAAATTGATATCAATATATCACAATAAATAAATATATATATATATATATCAAATTGTTATATATATATATATATATATATATATATATATTTATTTATTGTGATATTTTGATATTAATTTATATATATATATATATATATATATATATATAAAAAAAATTACACATAAATATACATAAACATATACATACAACAATATATATTAATTGATATTTATTATTTGATTAATTGATGTTCTTTATTTCATGATATATTATATTGTTCATGCATTTCTATTACACTTTATTTGTTATACATATTACAGTGCTATTTTTTGGCTATACATGTTACAGGATATTATCCTGTAACATGTATATCACATAAAATAGCCCTGTAATATGTATAATACATACAGGGTCAAACAAGTTCACACTAACCTTTTTTACCCTTACAGGCTTCCATACCTGCTTGCTGATTTGCTAATTTTTTAAAGACTCTCATTGGTTGAAATCGATGTCAATCAAAAATTTCAGCCAATCAGAGTCCTTCAAAAATTAGTATATATAGCAGACCGTGGGAAAAAAACAATTAATCGCGGGAGGGGCTCCTTGTAGGAGGAGCTCTTTTTAGTGTGTTTTTTTTTTTTTTTTTAGAGCGTCGTTTTTTTTTTTGGAGGCCTCTTTCAATGGGCCAGAATGGATGGATGGACAATGGCTTCAATCAAGATTGGATTATTTTTGATCATTGGCTTCAATCAACATGGATTATTTTATTTTTGATCATTGGCTTCAATCAACATGGATTATTTAATTTTTGATCATTGGCTTCAATCAACATGGATTATTTATTTTTCATCATGACTATATCCAGAGAGGACAGAAGGCCAACGCTGGAGGGGTCAATTTTACAGGTAAGTATGTGCTGTTGTTTATTTTATTTTTTATTAATGTTTGTTTAAAGCTGTTTATTTTTGTATACAATGTGTTGTGTTACTAACTGTACTAACAATGTGTGTATGTGCTGTTTATTTTATTTTTTATTAATGTTTGTTTAAAGCTGTTTATTTTTGTATACGATGTGTTGTGTTACTAACTGTACTAACAATGTGTTTGCTTACTGTGTGTAAATTAATTGTAATAATGTTGTTACTGTATTTTTTTTTTCCCTTCCCTGGCTTATTTTTATTTTATCTTTAGAAGTGACATGCACATATACATGCCTGTTACTTCTAAAAATGGAATAAAAATAGGGGGGGGGGGGGGGGGTTAGGTAGTTGGTTAATGGTTCATCCAGGGTGGGGTCGGTCACGGTCAGGCGCCCATCGGTCGCCCATAGGCCACGACCAGGGGTGGCACAGGCCTCATGGGGGTGAACATCCACCCCCATGTGGCCTGGTCAACCCCGCTCACTGCCCGAATACCCGGGGTAGCATAGGCCGCATCGGGGTGGTGCCGGGGGCCCGGTGGTGATCGGGCCTCGGGCAGGGTGGCATACATGGAGGTCATCAGGGGTGGCACAGGCCTCATCAAGGGGGTGATCCGATCACCCCCATGTGGGCCTGTGCCACCCCGCTCACCACCCGACTACCCCGATCCCGTGATCGGTGTAATCCGGTGGTGGCATGATGGCATAGCTAGGCTAGCATAGGGCAGGCCTGATCGGGGGTGGCACAGGCCACATGGGGGTGATGGCTGGGGGTGGCACTGGCACCAGGCATTGTAGGCCTAGGGTCGTCGGTGGTAGTTGGTGGGTGGCTGGGTAGGTGTCACTGGCAGGCCAGGCAGGCATAGTGGGGGACTGGGGGTAACTGGTCACCCCTAACTTTTATTAGGGGCTACTAGGGGTTTTGGTTTGGCCAGGGGCAGGGGCAGGTGCCAGGCAGAGGCAGGTGTAGACTTACTGTGTTAGGCAGGCAGAGCAGATGAGTAGATTCAGCCAGGGAGGTCTCTCAGTCTCAGCGTGACCAGGGTCAGGAAACAGAAAGGGGGAAGGGACAGGGAACTGGTGGTTTTATTGACTGTATCAGTCAATCAAAATCAAACTCGAGGCTCTATTTGCTGGCGGGCGCTCAGGGCTAACGGTCTGGGTGGGTTTAGATTGTTCTCTTAGTAACTGTACAACCTTCCATCATTGATTGGTCAATGATGGAAGACTGTCATTTAATAATTGATACATTTATGACCGCCCATGCATATCGTCACTGTGATGGTGGGCGGCATGCATTAACGGTCAGTGGGCCAGGCCAGGACTCATTGAAGAGAAGAGAAGAGTCTAAAGGTTAGTGTACACAGTGTAACTATTGTATTTGATCACACAGGGTGCAGGCAGGGGGCGATAGATAGATACACAGCATTAGTTAATGTAGCGCAAGGGTTATTTTAAAGTGACAGTGTCCCTTTTCTAACTTTAATTCATTTTAATACTATTTAGACTTGAAATGATGATGTACACCTTATATTTATTTGTTTTTGGGTTATACTAATACATTGTTGTGTTTTTTTTATTGCAGGGTGAAGAAAATATTTGGGGGGGCGTTTGCCCTGACGCCCCAATGGACGGGCCGCCCCTGCGTATAAACTACATGATAAATGATTTCTGTTAAACTGCAGGTCTATGTGGGTGTATGTGGCAGCAACACTGTATGTAATACATAAACCTCATGATGTATTATCATGAACCACCAGCAAGGAAAGGAAACCCGAGATACTCTGAGGAATGCAAATAATGTAACACGGCTTTGGGGAATACCAGTAAAACCATAGCCGTGTAATTACATTTATTAGCAAGACAGAAATACATGTTAAAACAGAATGAGAATTATGACCACGTCTAGAACAGTTCGCTCAAAGAAAAACATCTATGTAGTACTTGGAAACAGTGCGTTATTTAAAAAGTGTTGCGTCAATCAGGTAGAAATACTTTATTATTATTTGAATAAAATTCAATGTCAAGAGGAGGGACCGGCTGGACTGGTGTATTGGTGATAGGGATTCCTTGGAAGGAGTCTTCCAGATCTGGGCAAGATGGCAGTTGGTGTTTCTGTCCCAAGCAAAGGAAATTGTTTTAATGCATCAGGATAGAAAAACGTTTTATAATATATGTTTGTTGTTATGTGAAACACAGGGTTATGAAGAATAACATCAGTTGAGGTAGATACCCAAGAGCAGAGGACATGGACATAGAGGCCGCAAAAAAATCTGTGGGGGGGGGGGGAATTTAAAGAGTCAAACAAACTGTGGCCCTGGCTGGCGCAAAACAACTCTACTCCCAAGACATATGTATATATATATATATATATATATATATATATATATATATATATATATATACTGTATATATATATATATATATATATATATATAAATGATGGGTCAAAGCTCTCTTGAGGAAGCATGAGTAAATCTTATTTTGCTATTTTTTGGTGATCCCTTTTTAAATATTCAAAGGGTTCAATAATTCTAAAGAATTTATATGGCCCTGTGATCGCCCACGTGTGAAGGCTCTGGCTTTAGTCATGAAGGGGGGAGCTAGTTTTATGGCTCTGTAAGAGGAGAAACAATGTGTAATGAGAACAAGAACGCCAGACCCCTCTATATATCTGGAAACCATGTGGGTGAGGGAGGTAGCAAGCTATTCGCCTAGGAGGATGGGCTAAAACTGGAGGAAGTCTTTGGTGTTTTGTGTCATCTTTCTGTTTTTTTATATATCTCTGTAACAATAAAGAAGTGGCCAGTCTGATTTTGGACACACTAAACAAAGGTGGTGTTGGAGTCTGCTTGTACTAATCAAAGGTCAATGGTGTGTGATTCTGAGATCCTAAGAAAAGGGGTCTGATGGTGCCTGTCTCTTCAGAAATAATGCTGTCATCTGAAGTGTCTGCTGGTGTCGAGATCTGAACAAAAAGTTGCGAACCATAAAGAGAGAGAATCAGGGTGAGCGTAGTCCCCCAAACCTGGCTGGCGTAGCATATATACATAAAACTATTTTTGTAGAAATAGAAAACAGAAAATTTTCTTCTTTGTTATGAAGCCCATAAAAAGCTCTGGTGCAACCAATTAACTTCAGAACTCACATAATTAATGAAATGATGTCCATTTGTGTGCAATCTAAGTGTCACATGATCTGTCATTCATTCATTCATTCTGTTCATTAATTTAAATAAATAAATAAAAGGAGCAATTCTGGGAAGCATATCACCCCTCCCCAACTAAAATTCAGCGGGCCTCACTCAGAGGGTGGCTGGATTAAAAAATTTTTTTTTTTTGATTGATTGATTTAAAAAATTAGACGCCCCTCAATGAGAAGCGCCCTTAAGCAAGTGCATAACTCGCTTAATGGAAGATCCACCCAAGCATGGCACAAACTCAATGCAACATCAGGCCTGTCACGTCCCAGCATAATCCTGACACACTCCTTTACAACTGTACATTGCCTAAAAGCACTAAATAAACAATAATGAATAAATAAACCCTCAAATATATTAAGGGATTAAGAAACGTGAAAGAGGGACATGTATCTTAAGAAGTAGAGGAATATTAGAAGATGAAGTCACAGCTTGAAGCTGTAGGGAAAGAGCTTCAGGGTGATTTGTGTTTGATAGAGAGAAGGACTAGGTGGTGAAGATTTATGATGGTGAAGTGGAAGGGTTAGTTTAGGTTGTAACATGTTAAAGTATTATAGAATAAGTTCCATTTTTTCAGGAAAGGAAATATTTTTTTAAGCGTGGACAGAAACTACATTTTATCCAACTATGGGCTTGGTCACATTTGACTTGGTAAAATCCTCCCAAAGCTCCAAAATGTAGTTAGTGCAAAGTTAACTCACATTCACATTAAACATCAACACTAAAATGTAACTTTTAGCAACTAGACAGCCCACACTAAGTAATCGGTCAAAACACCCTCAAAAAAGTTGCACTATATAAAAATAAAGGTTTACACACTGACCCTTACTAAAATATAAAACATTTCACAAAAAAATCACTGCACCCAGTTCTAATGGGATCTTTGGAAGACCCAAGAGACCCCCTTGTCCACCAATGAAGCAGCTGGGGCTTTAAAAAGGAGGTATGGAAGGGATTTAAAAAAACGATATGGTGGGATATCCATGCCCGGATTACCCATTAGGCAATCTAGGCCTAACCCTAACAGTATGCATAACCCTAACCCCTATCCTTCACCCCTAACCCTATGCCTAATCCCTAACCCTACATCAACCCATTATAAGTTAGTAACAAAAAGGTGATGTACATCCTAAGTAACCTACTATAGCCAGTGGGACCTCAGAATAGATCACTTACCAACGTGAACCACCACTGGCCTCCACGTGACCCCTATAGCTGCCTCTGAATGGAACCCTACATATGGGCCCCCAATGCAAAGACAATGGCAATGGGGACCACAATGTTGTATGGTATTAAAGCTACCAGTTCATTTTGCTTAACATGAGTTTGTTTATAAGAGTATATTTTGAGAATTAAGTTTAATGTGGAGGATGGATAATTTATTGCTCACTAAATGATGCTAACTTTGGAGGAATAACGTGTTTAACCGAGCCCAATGATCCAGCCTTTGGATAGAAGGCTTTAACCCAGCTGAACCTTAGTTCTACTAGTTTTAAACCAAATCTTATGCATTGCAGAACTGTTTTCTTTTCAAATGGTAATAAAATGTAGTCCTTACTAGTGATCTTACAGTTTAGACGTATACTGACCCAAATGTAATGAACTCCAACAATAATGCAAAATATGAGTATTATTTCATGGCTCCATCTAGTGGCCACCAAGAAGACTAGTGCATTTAATTAGTATGCCCAACCTTTAATTCCAAAAGTCTTTAAAACCTGTTAGAGAATAATCTGAAAATTATCTTTACCTCCTCTTGAGAAGAACCAGACATTAGTACTATATTTATGTAAGGAATTGGTTGCTTTTAGATTGCAACTTTACAGGACCATATAGCAATTCCAGATGGTTACGTGTGATACTAAAACTGGCAACATATAACATATAAACTATTAAAGGAAACAGATATTTGCATTAAGCATGTTATTAAAGCAATAGGGAAGCTGATAATGTGGATGAAAGGATGGCTAATATTTAAAATGAATCCAGGAGTGTTCTTAAAGCTACTAACAATTTTCTGATACAATGAAAAGACTGATTTATTTTTTACATTTGAAAGATTTTATTTGTAAATGTATCACAGTGTATTTTATCGTTTCAACTTAAGGTCTCAGAGCGCAATAAATGAATTTGAATATGTATCTGTTCCAGGGGCTTGCTGTTAGTGCTATAAGTCATACTTGTCTGCTAATTTGACCTACATGCTACAATAGGTTCTGGTTGTTTCCTATTAGTTTCAAAGAAGTACAACTTTTGTAATATATAAAACATGTAGATACAATGTAGGGCTGACTTCTCACTTGGGTATGATCTCAGTAGCAGGGATAGATTGCTCCTTAATGACGAGGGAGCTGGTGTGCTAGGGGAGAGGATGGTAGAACGGGTGGAAGAGATAGGGAGGTCATTGTAAGCAACTCAAATACAGTGGCAAGTACTTTGAATCCGGCAGAGACATCGCAAACTCAAATGTTTGTTTGCTAATGCCCGAAGCTTGCCAGGGAAAATGGGAGAGTAAGAATGATTAAAAGTAAATGAGAAATGGAGCTTAATAGGAATTACTGAAACATGGTGGGATGAATCTCATGACTGGACTGTTTATCTGGATGGTTATAACCTATATAGGAAAGATAGGGGCAATGGTAAAACGGGAGGATGGATTTGTCTGTATGTTAAGCCTGAATTTAAGCCTATAGATATTTATGGTGGAACTAGCGATAACATTGAATGTTTGTGGGTAGAGTTAAATAGCGGAGCAGCAAATTCCAAAATAATATTGTTAGGAGTATGCTATAAACCTCCAAATATAATTGTAAGTGAGGAAATACAATTATTGTTACAGATTAGAAATGCAGCTAAGCACGGGCAAGTTCTAATAATGGGAGATTTTAATTACCCTAAAATAAACTGGATAAATGAGACCAGCAGTTCAGGGAAGGGGAGCAGGTTCTTGAGTACACTCAGGGATCATTATCTGGCCCAGGTTATACAAGAGCCTACTAGAAATGGGGCCATCTTGGATTTAGTTATCACAAATAATATTCATATGGGAGCCCTTGGGGGGAATAGTGATTATAGCACAGCATCATCAGGACATCTATACAGCATATAGGCTGGGACAAAGAACTGACTCTAAAAATATATAATATAAGGACAAAAAGTAAAGCTTTAGTAAATATACATACATATCAGCACATAAAAGCTGATTAAAAGATCAAGATAAAGAGTAAAGAACAGGCATTTAAATTATTCAAGAAAGAGGAAACAGAGGAAGTCAGCTTTACGTGAGTACAAGGAACAGAACAACTTTTGGAAAGAAGCAATTAGATTGGCTACGATAGAAAATTAAAAGTTAATTGTAATGGAGAGTAACACTAACCCTCTGGCTGAATGATGAATAGGGACCAGTAAAATGGAGATAAGCTAAATTAATAATATTCTTCTGTATGTGATGGGGAGGTACTAATGGTTAGGAATTTGTAATGAAAGTCGGGCCACACTATTTTCAACAAATAATTGGTTAACAAAGGATGAAGTCCAGAAGAGGCTAAAAAATATTAATAAAGCTCCAGGTCCTAATGGAACACTTCCTAGGGTACTGATGAAATAGCCAAACTATTATATCTAATTTTTGAAGACTCATCCTCTACAGACTCAGCATAAGATGACAGGAGTAATTGTGATATCTTTATTTAAAAAGTGAGCAAAAGCAAATCCAGGGAAGTATGAACCAGTAAGCCTAACCTCTGAAGGGTTGCTAAGGTATAGTAGAAAGGAATATATCCATGTGAACAACATAATAAGAAAGAGTCAACACAGATTTATGAGGGATAGGTCATGCAAAACAAATGTAATATGTTTCTATGAGGAGGTGAGTAAGAACTCGGGTCAGGGCAACTCAGTGGATGTAGTCTTCTTGGATTTTGCAAAGGCTTTTAATTCAGTGCCACGTGGAAGACAATTGTAAAAACTAAGGGATACAGGAATTGCAGTAAATATCCGCTCATGGATTGTGAGCCCCCGATGAGAGCGAGGCACACAACACTTTGAAAAAAAAATTACTTTAACGGTCGCCATTTTTTTCAAGCCTGTAACTAGGAAGCCGTGGGTAGACCGCCAAAAGACGTCAATTATTTAAAAAATTAACTTACAACCTCACACACAGCATAGGGGGGAGAGGCAGGGAGTCTGTGAGTGAGATTACAAGCTAATTTGAGGTTTAATTGGTGTTTTTAGGAGATCGAAAATCGGCTAAGCGAGGAGCAAAATGGCTTCTGTAAACCCATAATTGTTCTGAAAAAAGCTCAATACGATGCCCGAAGGCCAAAAGACTTAGCCGCCCATTGAGGGGGAAAAGAGACTCAGGAAAGGGAAATAAGGGAGGAAAAACACAGGGCAGGGAGAGGGGGAGGGAGAGAGGGGGAAACAGACACAGGGGTCTGGGAGTGGGGAGTGGCGGGTTGGACGACACCTGCAATGAGCGCTCATTGTGGGCCTCGCGATGAGCGCCCATAAAGTAGAGGGGGAGAGGCTCGCAATGAGCACCGATGGTGCTCATTGCGAGGCATGAAAGTGGCGGTTTGGCTGAGGCGGAAAAGGGCCCGTAAAGTACACAGTGTGAGAGGCCCGCAATGAGCGCCTATCCGGCTCTCATCGCGAGGCCTGCAAGTTAGAGGGGTTCTTAAAAGCTTTCAGCCCCATTAAATTCCCTCTACGTGGTCAATCGTAGCTCGTAACGTAGCCCGTAAGACTTACTACTATTAAATAAGCCTCTTAAAGCAACCTGCGGACGACTTGCAGGTTAAGATGTAACAGGGCCGAAAAAAGCCTACGGGAACGGGGAACATGGAACTTTTCGGCCGCAAATCCTTTGATCTGTCAAGCCCGTAACTGTTACGTTCTAATTGCGACATTAAATTGCAGTAAAATCACTGGCGTTCAACCCCATACCTCGCAAATGGAGCCACGAAGCCAACGAGTGCTAGAGAGGACCCGCAAGGGGGTAAAGTGCAATCCGTAGCACTGTAAATGCAAATATACACACACTACTGTACTTAAGTGATGTTATGTATTATAATTAATAGCCCACAATCTCAAGCTCGCAATTCGGCCCAAAAAAACCCCTTTATTTCATGTTTAATTTCCATATTATATCGATCCTGGCAATCAATGTGGTAATACATATACTGTAACTCGCATGTAATAGAATATCATATTTACGGCTTTATCAATATTGCATTATATCTGGAATGTGGGTCCGATAATAACTCGTAATTCAACCTCCATTTTTAAGTGACGTCATTCTGATGAACTCTTCTGCCATTGGCTCCATCCCAACTCGGGACTACGTGTTAGACTAATTGATCCCGTTCATGGCCGTACATCTAATGAGTGAAAAATGGTTTATGGCTTTGCCTCTCAAGCCCGTAACTAGCAGCATGCTCTAACTTAATAGCACCGTAAATCCGCAACTCTTAAGCTTGCAGACTTACAATTTAAAGCATAATAAGGATCATATCTGTCATATGCCTTTAAAGTTATTAGTCATGTATGCTATTTCAGCAAATATTTAAGGTTTTAAAAAAAGCTATTAAAAGAGACGCAACAAGATGCCAGAATATATCTTAATTTGTAAAAAAAAACTTGCACAACTTGAAATCTTGCAAAGTCACAACATTAATATTAGAGGGAACCTGGTTGTATTGGTGGAAACCAGCACAAACTGTCTGTCTGTGCACGTCTCACTGACTGATATGACTCATACAGCTGTATTATTGCTCATTGGCTAGTACAGTAGACTCTCAGTTATCTAACACCCACATTGGTAGATGCCGGATAAATGTAGTTTCTGGTTGCTTGAGGGTTACATATAAAAGAGGCCTAGATGAGCTGCACATAGGCTGCTGTGCTAAGTATATTTGTCAGTGAGGAGTGTTCTAGCAGCAGCAGCTTTCACTCCTCACTTAGACAAAGGTACGTTCGGCTGGAGGGTGCGGCGCTAAACCCAGGGAATGTAACCCCAACACTGCACTGGCTCAGTCACTCATGCCCGGGGAATGTAACCCCAACACTGCACTGGCTCAGTCACTCATGCCCAGGGAATGTAACGCCAACACTGCCCTGGCTCAGTCACTCATGCCCAGGGAATGTAAACCCAACACTGCCCTGGCTCAGTCACTCATGCCCGGGGAATGTAACCCCAAAACTGCCCTGGCTCAGTCACTCATGCCCAGGGAATGTAACCCCAACACTGCCCTGGCTCAGTCACTCATACCCGGGGAATGTAACCCCCAACACTGCCCTGGCTCAGTCACTCATGCCCGGGGAATGTAACCCCAGGCTCAGTCACTCATGCCCAGGGAATGTAACCCCAGCACTTCCCTGGCTCAGTCACTCATGCCCAGGGAATGTAACGCCAACACTGCCCTGGCTCAGTCACTCATACCCGGGGAATGTAACCCCAACACTGCACTGGCTCAGTCACTCATGCCCGGGGAATGTAACCCCTGGCTCAGTCACTCATGCCCGGGGAATGTAACCCCAGAACTTCCCTGGCTCAGTCACTCATGCCCAGGGAATGTAGCCCCAACACTGCCCTGGCTCAGTCACTCATACCCGGGGAATGTAACCCCCAACACTGCCCTGGCTCAGTCACTCATGCCCGGGGAATGTAACCCCTGGCTCAGTCACTCATGCCCGGGGAATGTAACCCCAGCACTTCCCTGGCTCAGTCACTCATGCCCAGGGAATGTAATGCCAACACTGCACTGCTCAGTCACTCATGCCCAGGGAATGTAACACCAACACTGCCCTGGCTCAGTCACTCATGCCCGGGGAATGTAATGCCAACACTACCCTGACTCAGTCACTCATGCCCAGGGAATGTAGCCCCAACACTGCCCTGGCTCAGTCACTCATGCCCAGGGAATGTAATGCCAACACTGCCCTGACTCAGTCACTCATACCCAGGGAATGTAATGCCAACACTGCCCTGACTCAGTCACTCATGCCCAGGGAATGTAACCCCAACACTTCCCTGGCTCAGTCACTCATGCCCAGGGAATGTAACACCGACACTGCCCTGGCTCAGTCACTCATGCCCGGGGAATGTAACCCCAACAGTGCCCTGGCTCAGTCACTCATGCCCGGGGAATGTAACCCCAACACTGCCCTGGCTCAGTCACTCATGCCCAGGGAATGTAACCCCAACACTGCCCTGGCTCAGTCACTCATGCCGGGGAATGTAGCCCCAACACTGCCCTGGATCAGTCACGCATGTCCGGGAAATGTAACCCCAACACTGCCCTGGCTCAGTCACTCATGCCCGGGGAATGTAATGCCAACACTGCCCTGACTCAGTCACTCATGCCCGGGAAATGTAACGCCAACACTGCCCTGGCTCAGTCACTCATGCCTGGGGAATGTAATGCCAACACTGTCCTGGCTCAGTCACTCATGCCTGGGGAATGTAATGCCAACACTGCCCTGGCTCAGTCACTCATGTCTGTCTGCTTCCAGGTAACATTGGATTGCAGAGCCATACAGTGGATACAAACTAGGTGCCTGTAAGCATTTTGTGACATCACAACCTGGCTCCTGGCATTTGTTGTGCCCCGAAATTTTTTTTTTTTTATGTAAAGTATAGTATTCATTTTTTTTTTCTGGTTACTTGAGAGTTCTTGTTTTCTGAGTCTCTGTATTTGTGAGCACCCTCATTTAGGTGCAACAAAGGAAACACGTGCCTTTCACATTCCTTCAAAGCTTTTACACAAGTTTGTACTATAGACAATATGGGTCAAAATTAACACTTTATACCTGAGCCTTTGAAGAGAAAAAAAAAAGAATAGTTTCCTGGACTAACGTCTTAATAGTGATAATAACTCTCAGGCATGATGGGAATCAGTACAGAGTGTATGTAAATATGTCTGAGCGCCACTAGATGGCAGAAGTGCCATTAAATAACCTGCAGCAAGTAGCATTAAATGTAAAGTTTATTATTTGCTGCAAATGATATTATATGATTACCTTAGAAACCCAAAACCGAAGGAAATACATGCACCTAGTGAACCTAAATATCTGCATTTAAGACATGTTTATGGTAATATATATATATATATATATATATATATATATATATATATATATCACATATAATAGTTGTCAAACTACGAAACGTCATCACGCTTTGTGAGCTTGCAAGAACTGCGTCCCTCCAAACGGTTACAAACAGAAGTGGGACTTTGAAAAAAGCATCTAACATGCAATGACTAAATACGGACTTACACAAAAAAAATACGGGCCGCGGGACTTAAAAACAAAAACATTCCAAACTCGCAAAAATACGATCTTAAAGCCAGAACTGCGCGCAGCGGAAAACATAAAAAAATCTATAAATACACACAAAATGACATAAAAAGTTTACCCACAGCAAGGGGGCACCCAGGACCTCTGCAAGTGAAGTTACACCTCGATTTAAGTCCAATATACCGAGTTTAGACACTCGAAAATCCCCTAAGGGGGAAAAACGTGGGCGCCGAAAAAAACGAAAACGAGGCTACAGGACAATAAAGCTGCAAAACACCACCAAACACATACGGATTTTCCAAAAAGCCGTACGAGCTACAAGATACACTTTTAGCAAGGACGCTAAATCATACACACCCGCGTACCACATACATTCGCCGCCATTTTACAACACTAACTTACAGAATGCGGAAGTACACAGCTACACTAATGGCTTTCCCTCGTGCACGCAGTCTATTTACACTACACACTGCACACATTGCTGACACTTACACCTCAGCTCCACAACACTGCAAACCTACATTGGATGCTGCAGAAAAATCAAAACAGATTGTCAGCTCTTCAGCACAATGCTTTCTGCATATATTACTTACAAAGAGGTAAAGTATATTAATTTATAAATTTATTACTTATTTAATTAGAATCACAAAATACATATACACAAAAAAAAACACTGACGCAAAAAACGCAAAAGCGATTCACCGCGCGCCTCACAACGAGCGCCAACGCTACTCATAGCAAACAAACTACACCACGGGACAGCCTTGCAATAAGCGCAGACCTTACAATGACAGCAAAAGCATGAGCCTGAGTGACTGAGTCTGGGCAGTGTTGGGGTTACATTCCCCGGGCATGAGTGACTGAGCCAGGGCAGTGTTGGCATTACATTCCCCGGGCATGAGTGACTGAGCAAGGGCAGTGTTGGCGTTACATTCCCCGGGCATGAGTGACTGAGCCAGGGCAGTGTTGGGGTTACATTCCCCGGGCATGAGTGACTGAGCCAGGGCAGTGTTGGGGTTACATTCCCCGGGCATAAATGTGACTGAGCCAGGGCAGTGTTGGGGTTACATTCCCCAGGCATGAGTGACTGAGCCAGGGCAGTGTTAGCGTTACATTCCCTGGGCATGAGTGACTGAGCCAGTGCAGTGTTGGGGTTACATTCCTCGGGCATGAGTGGCTGAGCCAGGGCAGTGTTGGGGTTACATTCCTCGGGCATGAGTGACTGAGCCAGTGCAGTGTTGGGGTTACATTCCCTGGGCATGAGTGACTGAGCCAGGGCAGTGTTGGGGTTACATTCCCCAGGCATGAGTGACTGAGCCAGGGCAGTGTTGGGGTTACATTCCCCAGGCATGAGTGACTGAGTCAGGGCAGTGTTGGGGTTACATTCCCTGGGCATGAGTGACTGAGCCAGGGCAGTGCTGGCGTTACATTCCCTGGGCATGAGTGACTGAGCCAGGGCAGTGTTGGCGTTACATTCCCCGGGCATGAGTGACTGAGCCAGGGCAGTATTGGAGTTACATTCCCCGGACATGAGTGTCTGAGCCAGGGCAGTGTTGGTGTTACATTCCCCGGGTATGAGTGACTGAGCCACGGCAGCGTGGGGGTTACATTCCCCGGGCATGAGTGACTGAGCCAGTGCAGTGTTGGGGTTACATTCCCCGGGCATGAGTGACTGAGCCAGGGCAGTGTTGGTGTTACATTCCCCGGGCATGAGTGACTGAGCCAGGGCAGTGTTGGGGTTACATTCCCCGGGTATGAGTGACTGAGCCACGGCAGTGTGGGGGTTACATTCCCCGGGCATGAGTGACTGAGCCAGTGCAGTGTTGGGGTTACATTCCCCGGGCATGAGTGACTGAGCCAGGGCAGTGTTGGTGTTACATTCCCCGGGCATGAGTGACTGAGCCAGGGCAGTGTTGGGGTTACATTCCCTGGGCATGAGTGACTGAGCCAGGGCAGTGTTGGTGTTACATTCCCCGGGTATGAGTGACTGAGCCAGGGCAGTGTTGGGGTTACATTCCCTGGGCATGTGTGACTGAGCCAGGGCAGTGTTGGCGTTACATTCTCCGGGCATGAGTGACTGAGCCAGGGCAGTGTTGGTGTTACATTCCCGGGCATGAGTGACTTTGCCAGGGCAGTGTTGGGGTTACATTCTCCGGGCATGAGTGACTGAGCCAGGGCAGTGTTGGTGTTACATTCCCCGGGCATGAGTGACTGAGCCAGGGCAGTGTTGGGGTTACATTCCCTGGGCATGAGTGACTGAGCCAGGGCAGTGTTGGTGTTACATTCCCCGGGTATGAGTGACTGAGCCAGGGCAGTGTTGGGGTTACATTCTCTGGGCATGTGTGACTGAGCCAGGGCAGTGTTGGCGTTACATTCTCCGGGCATGAGTGACTGAGCCAGGGCAGTGTTGGTGTTACATTCCCGGGCATGAGTGACTTTGCCAGGGCAGTGTTGGGGTTACATTCTCCGGGCATGAGTGACTGAGCCAGGGCAGTGTTGGTGTTACATTCCCCGGGCATGAGTGACTGAGCCAGGGCAGTGTTGGTGTTACATTCTCCGGGCAATAGTGACTGAGCCAGTAAAAAAAAGGACAACAACCAAGAGCCTCGCAATGAGGGCCGAAGGATCTCAGACGACCCAAAAAATTACTGTCTGTGCCAAACAGCATTACCTGCCTTACCATTTTATTGCCCCGTCATTTTTAAAGGGCAAGTCGCTAGTATGTATATATTTATATATATATATATATATATATATATATATATATATAGAGAGAGAGAGAGAGAGACAGAGAGAGAGAGAGAGACAGAGATGGAGAGATAGATAGATATACATATATAGATGAATAATCAGAGTATTGCATTATATAGTGATACCTTTTTTATTGTACAAACATTTATAATTATAGGGACAAGCTTTCGAGAGATTAACTTCTCTTTATCAAGTCTTTATCTACTCACGGTTACCTCAGTCTTCATATATACAGTGGATATAAAACAAACTGAAATCTTTTAGGTGGAGGGAAGAAAAAGAAAGAAAAATAATGTGGTTGCATAAGTCTGCACACCCTCTTATAACTGGGGATGTAGCTGTGTTCAGAATTAAGTAATCACATTCCAAATCGTGTTAAATAGGAGTCAGCATACACCTTCCATCATTTAAGGTGCCTCTGATTAACCCCAAATAAAGTTTAGCTGCTCTAGTTGGTCTTTCCTGAAATTTTCTTAGTCGCATCCCACAGCAAAAGCCATGGTCCACAGAGAGCTTCCAAAGCATCAGAGGGATCTCATTGTTAAAAGGTATCAGTCAGGAGAAGGGTACAAAAGAATTTCCAAGGCATTAGATATACCATGGAACACAGTGAAGACAGTCATCATCAAGTGGAGGAAATATGGCACACCAGTGACATTACCAAGAACTGGAGCTCCCTCCAAAATTGATGAAAAGACGAGAAGAAAACTGGTCTGGGAGGCTACCAAGAGGCCTACAGCAACATTAAAGGATCTGCAGGAATATCTGGCAAGTACTGGCTGTGTGGTACATGTGACAACAATCTCCCGTATTCTTCATATGTCTGGGCTATGGGGTAGAGTGGCAAGACGAAAGCCTTTTCTTATGAAGAAAAACATCCAAGCCAGGCTACATTTTGCAAAAACACATCTGAAGTCTCCCAAAAGCATGTGAGAAAAGGTGTTATGGTCTGATGAAACCAAGGTTGAACTTTTTGGCCATAATTCCAAAAGATATGTTTGGCGCAAAAAACACCACCGCACATCACCAAAAGAACACCATACCCACAGTGAAGCATGATGGTGGCAGCATGAACAGTTCCAAATACCAGTCAATATTGGCACAAAACCTTCAGGCTTCTGCTAGAAAGCTGAACATGAAGAGGAACTTCATCTTTCAGCATGACAACAACCCAAAGCATACATCCAAATCAACAAAGGAATGGCTTCACCAGGAGAAGATTAAAGTTTTGGAATGGCCCAGCCAGAGCCCAGACCTGAATCCGATTGAAAATCTGTGGGGTGATCTGAAGAGGGCTGTGCACAGGAGATGCCCTCGCAATCTGATAGATTTGGAGTGTTTTTGCAAAGAAGAGTGGGCAAATCTTGCCAAGTCAAAATGTGCCATGCTGATAGACTCATACCCAAAAAGACTAAGTGCTGTAATAAAATCAAAAGGTGCTTCAACAAAGTATTAGTTTAAGGGTGTGCATACTTATGCAACCATATTATTTTATTTTTATATTTTTTATTCCCCCTACCTAAAAGATTTCAGTTTGTTTTTCAATTGAGTTGTACAGTTTATAGGTCACATTAAAGGTGGAAAAAGTTCTTAAATGATTTATCTTTGTCTCATTTTTTTACAGCACAGAAACCTGACCTTTTAACAGGGGTGTGTAGACTTTTTATATCCACTGTACATGGTGGATATAACTCAGAAAAAATCGCTACCAAGAGAGAGATGCGTATTTAATGCATATGTATACCTGTTTTGGGGGCTGCCCTCTGCAACACATGCAGACACAGACTCTGGAGTAATTGTTGTGAAGTGTTTCATACTAACCAATCAGTGACCATCTCCCAGCAACATGCTTCTGAGGCGTGGTCCCGGATAGGTCCCAAAGAGTCTGTGTCTGCATATGCTGCAGTGGGCAGACTCATACAAGGAGTATTTGTTTTATTCTAGGCAGTAAAAACAGCACTTCTTAATAAAACAAAGTACATAAAAATGAATAGAAACACAGGGATATTATATACCTACAATTCCATATTCCATATTCTTTTAAAATACAGTACAAACAGAGTGGATGTAATTATGTCTGAGCTCCACTAGATGGCAGAAATTGAATGCAGCAAATAGCATTTAATGTAAAGTTTATTATAAGCAGAAAATTATATTTACTTCTAGAGCATGACTAGGAACCCAACATATGCAACCCGAGATGTGAACCTAATTATCTACATTTAATACATGCCAAATTATGGTAATATATAAATATATATATATATATATATATATATATATATATATATATATATATATATATATATTATATATATTGAATTAAAACAAAATGCAAAAAAAGTTATTATATTTTTAGAAATATGGTTGAGCCATTTTACTCCCTGGGGCTTGCACATGCTCACTCTTTTTATTTGCACGTCACTGTACTCTGAATACAATTTATTCAGGGCCCCAATGGATCTATTATTGGCATTAATTACTCATTGCTTGTTGCGTGGATCAGAATAGCATGTATTTATTCAATGTAACATAAATAAATGCAATTGACAAAGTAAATAGATTTAATTTCTACAGTACTTTGAACCTTGCTGCTTCATAACTTCCACTAGATTTAGAGGTAATGTGAGAAAGTACTACCTTCCAAAAAGAGTAGCCAATAACAGAAACAGCCTTCCAGTTAAGGTGGTAGACCCAAACATTAAGGGGTTTATGCATACCTTAAGACTATCCTGAAGATTTTTTTAGGTAGACAGAATGGGCAAACCAGAAAGGCCTTTTTGTTCTTATCTCCCATCACATCCATTATGTTTCAATTACAGCTCCACTTTTATCCATATTCCTAAAAATAAGATTAATGTCCCTATTAAACTCATTTCATCTGTGTCTTTCTTAGATAGATTGTTCTTATACTTTCTCTTTCCAATAAGACATTGCTTTTGACAACAGTACAAACTGTATCCATGGAATAGTTATTTACTAAACAGTACGTCCTAAGCTTCATTCAGGGGTCAATTGGTCCCTCGGAGCACCTGAGAATACAAAAAAAATATTAAACTACTATAAAAAAACCAAAACATACCATCAGCTGCCACCAGGATTTCCTCATACACCAGTCAGCTGGAGCAGCCAGCAGATCCCAATGTCCTCAGTATCCAGGAGAATACATCCTTGTACATGAGCTAAACACTTGGGCCCCTATTCAATTGCAATTTCAAATTTGCAACAGTTACAGAGCAATTCAATTGCTCAAGCCCGAGTCTAAACGGTAAGCCATGCACCCATAAGTAGCATTTCAGAGCGTGATCATGATCAATTCAGCAAGGCCGAAAGTACCGATTAAAAACAGCCAATAGTAAATGAGACCGTCATCATGACATCAGTAAAACATGGAGGTCAAACGTCAATCAATTAGCGTAAAGGCTTTTGTGGGCACATTTGCATGTCCCTGCCCAGGTTCCCAGTATGCAGTGCAATAACTGTTTCTTTAACTTGTTTTAGATGTTTAAACACAAATGTACTATTTATGTACTGTACTACTGTACAGGGCTTCTATCGCTCTTTTGAGCAGCATAAATTAAATTATTGTTGTGGGAAACTACTTCCCCACAAAATCTACCACACAAGCTAGTAACCGGCCCCATGCTAATGAGAAGCAGTAACCTTTAAACAGCTGTATGTGGGTAGGTTTCCTGGCTTGTGATTTTCCATCCTGGGCTTTCCTTAAAGTAGCATAAAACAGCAGGCATACTCTTGAAGGAAGCCATGCTTAAAATGGTATTGATTACAAGAGCAAAGCCTTTGTGGGCACATTTGCATGTCCCTGACCAGTTTCCCAGAATGCAGAGTAATAACTGTATGTCTCTGAATTCTGAGCAGGAAACAAGTTTTTTTGACTTGTTTTAGACGTTCAAATGTGAACACAAATGTACTATATATATTTCTGTGCTGTAAAAAACTGAGACAAAGATAAATAATTTCAGAACTTTTTACACCTTTAATGTGACCTATAAACTGTACAACTCAATTGAAAAACAAACTGAAATCTTGTAGGTAGAGGGAAGAAAAAATATAAAAATAAAATAATATGGTTGCATAAGTCTGCACACCCTTAAACTAATACTTTGTTGAAGCACCTTTTGATTTTATTACAGCACTCAGTCTTTTTGGGTATGAGTCTATCAGCATTGGCAAGATTTGCCCACTTTTCTTTGCAAAAACACTCCAAATCTGTCAGATTGCGAGGGCATCTCCTGTGCACAGCCCTCTGCAGATCACCCCACAGATTTTCAATCGGATTCAGGTCTGGGCTCTGGCTGGGCCATTCCAAAAATTTAATCTTCTTCTGGTGAAGCCATTCCTTTGTTGATTTGGATGTATGCTTTGGGTTGTTGTCATGCTGAAAGATGAAGTTCCTCTTCATGTTCAGCTTTCTAGCAGAAGCCTGAAGGTTTTGTGCCAATATTGACTGGTATTTGGAACTGTTCATAATTCCCTCTATCTTAACAAGGGCCCCAGTTCCAGCTGAAGAAAACAGCCCCAAAGCATGATACTGCCACCATCATGCTTCACTGTGGGTATGGTGATCTTTTGGTAATGTGCAGTGTTGTTTTTGCGCCAAACATATATTTTGGAATTATGGCCAAAAAGTTCAACCTTGGTTTCATCAGACCATAACACCTTTTCCCACATGCTTTTGGGAGACTTCAGATGTGTTTTTGCAAAATGTAGCCTGGCTTGGATGTTTTTCTTGGTAAGAAAAGGCTTTCGTCTTGCCACTCTACCCCATAGCCCAGACATATGAATAATAATACGGGAGATTGTTGTCACATGTACCACACAGCCAATACTTTCCAGATATTCCTGCAGCTCCTTTAATGTTGCTGTAGGCCTCTTGGTAGCCTCCCAGACCAGTTTTCTTCTCGTCTTTTCATCAATTTTGGAGGGAGCTCCAGTTCTTGGTAATGTCACTGTTGTGTCATATTTTCTCCACTTGATGATGACTGTCTTCACTGTGTTCCATGGTATATCTAATGCCTTGGAAATTCTTTTGTACCCTTCTCCTGACTGATACCTTTTAACAATGAGATCCCTCTGATGCTTTGGAAGCTCTCTGTGGACCATGGCTTTTGCTGTGGGATGCGACTAAGAGCATTTCAGGAAAGACCAACTAGAGCAGCTAAACTTTTTTTGGGGTTAATCAGAAGCACTTTAAATGATGGCAGGTGTATGCTGACTCCGATTTAACACGATTTGGAATGTGATTGCTTAAATCTGAACACAGCTACATCCCCAGTTATAAGAGGGTGTGCAGACTTATGCAACCACATTATTTTTCTTTTTTTTTCTCTTCCCTCCACCTACAAGATTTCAGTTTGTTTTTCAATTGAGTTGTACAGTTTATAGGTCACATTAAAGGTGTAAAAAGTTCTGAAATTATTTATCTTTGTCTCAGTTTTTTACAGCACAGAAATATATATAGTACATTTGTGTTCACATTTGAACGTCTAAAACAAGTTAAAAAAACTTGTTTCCTGCTCAGAATTCAGAGACATACAGTTATTACTCTGCATTCTGGGAAACTGGTCAGGGACATGCAAATGTGCCCACAAAGGCTTTGCTCTTGTAATCAATACCATTTTAAGCATGGCTTCCTTCAAGAGTATGCCTGCTGTTTTATGCTACTTTAAGGAAAGCCCAGGATGGAAAATCACAAGCCAGGAAACCTACCCACATACAGCTGTTTAAAGGTTACTGCTTCTCATTAGCATGGGGCCGGTTACTAGCTTGTGTGGTAGATTTTGTGGGGAAGTAGTTTCCCACAACAATAATTTAATTTATGCTGCTCAAAAGAGCGATAGATAAAAGTTCTGAAATGAGTTATCTTTGTCTCATTTTTTTACAGCCCAGAAACCTGACATTTTAACAGGGGTGTGTAGACTTTTTATATCTACTGTACATAAATATATATAAACACTAGTAACTTGCCTATCATAAATGACGGTGTCATATGTTAAATTCAATTGTCTGTGCTGTCCCTTTGCGGCACCCTTTTTTCCCCTGTAAAACCTCTGTCTCTCTGTGCCCTATCTCTCTCAGTGTGCCCTCTCTCTCTGTGTGCGCTCACTCAGTGTGGCTGCACTCTGTCTCTCTGTGTCCTTTATCTACAGTATGTGTGGTCTCTCTCTCGCTCCCTCCCCTCAATCCCCCTCTCGCTCCCACTCTCTCCCTACCTCTCTCTCCCTCTCCTCTCTCTCTCTCCCTCCCCCTCCTTCCCCCTCTCTCAAGCTTTCCTCTCTCTTTCTCTCCCTCCCCCTCTCTCTCCCACTCTCTCCCTACCTCTTTCTCCCTCTCCTCTATCTCTCTCCCTCTGCTTACCTCACACTCTCTCCCTTTCCTCTATCTCTCTCCAACCCCCTCTCTCTCCATCCCCCTCTCTCCCCTACTCTCTCCCAACCTCTCACTGCCTCCCTCTCTCTCTCACTCCCACTCTCTCTGCCTGCATCCCTCTCACTCTGCCTCCCTCCTTCCCTATTTATCTGCCTCCCTCCCTCTCTCTCCCTACCTCACTCCCTCTCTCTGCCTTCCCTCTCTCTCCCTCCCTCCATCCCCCTCCCTCCCTCTCTCTCTCCCTCTCCACCTCTCTTTCTCTCTCCCTCTCTCTACCCCTCCCCTGTGCCCCTCATGTGCACAATTGATGCAACTTTGATTCACCGCAGTGCGTGGCAATCAGCATGTGAGTAACAGCCGGCGCAGTACGCATCGCGCAGGTATTACTCACACCTGCTAATTATTATAGGTGATATATATATGGTATATCTATATATATATAAACAGTAGACTCTCCATTATCCTGAACCCACGGCGTTTGGTAGGTACCGGATAAATGTAGTTTCTGGTTACTGGAGAGTTACATTTAAAAGAGCCCTAGATTAGCTGCACATATGATGCTCTGCTAAGTATATTTGTCAGTGAGGGCTGTTCTTGCGGCAGCAGCTTTCACTCCTCACTTACATACAGATACGTTCAGCTGGAAGAATCGGCGCTGACCCTGGGGAATGTAACGCCACACTGCACTGGCTCAGTCACTCATGCCCAGGGAATGTAATGCCTACACTACACTGGCTCAGTCACTCATGCCCAGGGAATGTAACGCCAACACTGCACTGGCTCAGTCACTCATGCCCAGGAAATGTAACGCCAACACTGCCCTGGCTCAGTCACTCATGCCCAGGGAATGTAATGCCTACACTACACTGGCTCAGTCACTCATGCCCAGGGAATGTAACGCCAACACTGCACTGGCTCAGTCACTCATGCCCAGGGAATGTAACACCAACACTTGCCTGGCTCAGTCACTCATACCCGGAGAATGTAACGCCAACACGGCCCTGGCTCAGTCACTCATGCCCAGGGAATGTAACACCAACACTGTCCTGGCTCAGTCACTCATGCCCGGAAAATGTAACGCCAACACTGCCCTGGCTCAGTCACTCATGCCCGAGGAATGTAACGCTAACACTGCACTGGCTCAGTCACTCATGCCCAGGGAATGTAATGTCTACACTACACTGGCTCAGTCACTCATGCCCAGGGAATGTAACTCTAACACTGCGCTGGCTTAGTCACTCATGCCCAGGGAATGTAACGCCAACACAGCACTGGCTTAGTCACTCATGCCCAGGGAATGTAATGCCTACACTACACTGGCTCAGTCACTCATGCCCAGGGAATGTAACGCCAACACTGCACTCGCTCAGTCACTCATGCCCAGGGAATGTAACGCCAACACAGCACTGGCTTAGTCACTCATGCCCAGGGAATGTAATGCCTACACTACACTGGCTCAGTCACTCATGCCCAGGGAATGTAACGCCAACACTGCACTCGCTCAGTCACTCATGCCCAGGAAATGTAACGCCAACACTGCCCTGGCTCAGTCAATCATGCCCGGGGAATGAAACCCCAACACTGCCCAGGCTCAGTCACTCATGCCCGCGAAATGTAACGCCAACATTGACCTGGCTCAGTCAGTCATGGCCGGGGAATGTAAGCCCAACACTGCCCTGGCTCAGTCACTCATGCCCAGGGAGTGTAACCCAAACACTGCACTGGCTCAGTCACTCATGCCCAGGGAATGTAACGCCAACACTGCCCTGGCTCAGTCACTCATGCCCGAGGAATGTAACCCCAACACTGCCCAGCCTCAGTCACTCATGCCCAGGGAATGTAATGCTAACGCTGCACTGGCTCAGTCACTCATGCTCGGGGAATGTAATGCCAACGCTGCACTGGCTCAGTCACTCATGCCCAGGGAATGTAACGCTAACACTGCCCTGGATCAGTCACTCATGCCCAGGGAATGTAACGCCAACACTGCACTTTCTTAGTCACTCATGCCCAGGGAATGTAACGCCAACACTGCCCTGGCTCAGTCACTCATGCCCGAGGAATGTAACGCCAAGACTGCACTGGCTCAGTCACTCATGCCCAGGGAATGTAACGCCAACACAGCACTGGCTTAGTCACTCATGCCCAGGGAATGTAATGCCTACACTACACTGGCTCAGTCAATCATGCCCGGGGAATGAAACCCCAACACTGCCCAGGCTCAGTCACACATGCCCGTGAAATGTAACGCCAACATTGACCTGGCTCAGTGACTCATGCCTGGGGAATGTAAGCCCAACACTGCCCTGGCCAGGGAATATAACGCCAACACTGCACTGGCTTAGTCACTCATGCCCAGGGAATTTAACGCCAACACTGCCCTGGCTCAGTCACTCATGCTCGAGGAATGTAACGCCAAGACTGCACTGGCTCAGTCACTCATGCCCAGGGAATGTAATGTCTACACTACACTGGCTCAGTCACTCATGCCCAGGGAATGTAACTCTAACACTGCGCTGGCTTAGTCACTCATGCCCAGGGAATGTAACGCCAACACAGCACTGGCTTAGTCACTCATGCCCAGGGAATGTAATGCCTACACTACACTGGCTCAGTCACTCATGCCCAGGGAATGTAACGCCAACACTGCACTCGCTCAGTCACTCATGCCCAGGGAATGTAACGCCAACACAGCACTGGCTTAGTCACTCATGCCCAGGGAATGTAATGCCTACACTACACTGGCTCAGTCACTCATGCCCAGGGAATGTAACGCCAACACTGCACTCGCTCAGTCACTCATGCCCAGGAAATGTAACGCCAACACTGCCCTGGCTCAGTCAATCATGCCCGGGGAATGAAACCCCAACACTGCCCAGGCTCAGTCACTCATGCCCGCGAAATGTAACGCCAACATTGACCTGGCTCAGTCAGTCATGGCCGGGGAATGTAAGCCCAACACTGCCCTGGCTCAGTCACTCATGCCCAGGGAGTGTAACCCAAACACTGCACTGGCTCAGTCACTCATGCCCAGGGAATGTAACGCCAACACTGCCCTGGCTCAGTCACTCATGCCCGAGGAATGTAACCCCAACACTGCCCAGCCTCAGTCACTCATGCCCAGGGAATGTAATGCTAACGCTGCACTGGCTCAGTCACTCATGCTCGGGGAATGTAATGCCAACGCTGCACTGGCTCAGTCACTCATGCCCAGGGAATGTAACGCTAACACTGCCCTGGATCAGTCACTCATGCCCAGGGAATGTAACGCCAACACTGCACTTTCTTAGTCACTCATGCCCAGGGAATGTAACGCCAACACTGCCCTGGCTCAGTCACTCATGCCCGAGGAATGTAACGCCAAGACTGCACTGGCTCAGTCACTCATGCCCAGGGAATGTAACGCCAACACAGCACTGGCTTAGTCACTCATGCCCAGGGAATGTAATGCCTACACTACACTGGCTCAGTCAATCATGCCCGGGGAATGAAACCCCAACACTGCCCAGGCTCAGTCACACATGCCCGTGAAATGTAACGCCAACATTGACCTGGCTCAGTGACTCATGCCTGGGGAATGTAAGCCCAACACTGCCCTGGCCAGGGAATATAACGCCAACACTGCACTGGCTTAGTCACTCATGCCCAGGGAATTTAACGCCAACACTGCCCTGGCTCAGTCACTCATGCTCGAGGAATGTAACGCCAAGACTGCACTGGCTCAGTCACTCATGCCCAGGGAATGTAATGCCTACACTACACTGGCTCAGTCACTCATGCCCAGGAAATGTGACGCCAAGACTGCACTGGCTCAGTCACTCATGCCCAGGGAATGTAACGCCAACACTGCACTGGCTCAGTCATTCATGCCCAGGAAATGTAACGCCAACACTGCCCTGGCTCAGTCACTCACGCCCAGGGAATGAAACCCCAACACTCATGCCCGTGAAATGTAACGCCAACATTGACCTGGCTCAGTCACTCATGCCCGGGGAATGTAAGCCAAACACTGCCCTGGCTCAGTCACTCATGCCCGAGGAATATAACCCCAACACTACCCAGCCTCAGTCACTCATGCCGGGGAATTGTAATGCTAACGCTGCACTGGCTCAGTCACTCATGCTCGGGGAATGTAATGCCAACGCTGCCCTGGCTCAGTCACTCATGCCCAGGGAATGTAACGCTAACACTGCCCTGGATCAGTCACTCATGCCCAGGGAATGTAACTCCAACACTGTACTGGCTTAGTCACTCATGCCCAGGGAATGTAACGCCAACACTGCCCTGGCTCAGTCACTCATGCCCGAGGAATGTAACGCCAAGACTGCACTGGCTCAGTCACTCATGCCCAGGGAATGTAATGCCTACACTACACTGGCTCAGTCACTCATGCCCAGGGAATGTAACCCCAACACTGCCCAGGCTCAGTCACTCATGCCCACAGAATGTAATGCCAACATTGCCCTGGCTCAGTCACTCATGCCCTGGGAATGTAACCCCAACACTGCACTGGCTCAGTCACTCATTCCCAGGGAATGTAACGCTAACACTGCCCTGGATCAGTCACTCATGCCCAGGGAATGTAACGCCAACACTACCCTGGCTCAATCCCTCATGCCCAGGGAATGTAACGCCAACACTGCCCTAGCTCAGTCACTCATGCCCAAGGAATGTAACGCCAACACTGCCCTGGCTCAGTCACTCATGCCCGGGGAATGCAACGCCAACACTGCACTGGCTCAATCACTCATGCCCGGGGAATGTAACGCCAACACTGCCCTGGCTCAGTCACTCATGCCCAGGGAATGTAACGCTAACACTGCCCTGGCTCAGTCACTCATGCCCAGGGAATGTAACGTCAACACCACACTGGCTCAGTCACTCATGCCCAGGGAATGTAACTTCAACATTGCTCTGGCTCACTCACTCATGCCCAGGGAATGTAACGCTAACACTGCCCTGGCTCAGTCACTCATGCCCGAGGAATGTAATGCCAACACTGCACTGGCTCAGCCACTCATGCCCGGGAAATGTAATGCCAACACTACACTGGCTCAGTCACCCATGCCCAGGGAATGTAATGCCAACACTGCCCTGGCTCAGTCACTCATGCCTGAGGAATGTAACGCCAACACTGCCCTGGCTCAGTCACTCATGCCCGAGGAATGTAACGCCAACACTGCACTGGCTCAGTCACTCATGCCCAGGGAATGTAATGCCTACACTACACTGGCTCAGTCACTCATGCCCAGGGAATGTAACGCCAACACTGCACTGGCTCAGTCACTCATGCCCAGGAAATGTAACGCCAACACTGCCCTGGCTCAGTCACTCATGCCCAGGGAATGTAACACCAACACTTGCCTGGCTCAGTCACTCATACCCGGAGAATGTAACGCCAACACGGCCCTGGCTCAGTCACTCATGCCCAGGGAATGTAACACCAACACTGTCCTGGCTCAGTCACTCATGCCCGGAAAATGTAACGCCAACACTGCCCTGGCTCAGTCACTCATGCCCGGGGAATGTAACGCCAACACTGCACTAGGTGAGTCACTCATGCCCGGGGAATGTAACGCCAACACTGCACTGGCTCAGTCACTCATGCCCGGGGAATGTAACGCCAACACTGCACTGGGTCAGTCACTCATGCCCAGGAAATGTAACGCCAACACTGCCCTTGCTCAGTCACTCATGCCCGGGGAATGTAACCCCAACACTGCCCTGGCTCAGTCACTCATGCCCGGGGAATGTAACCCCAACACTGCCCTGGCTCAGTCACTCATGCCTGGGGAATGTAACGCCAGCACTGCCCAGCCTCATTCACTCATGCCCGGGGAATGTAACGCCAGCACTGCGCTGGCTCAGTCACTCATGCCCGGGGGATGTCTGTCTGCTTCCAGGTAACACTGAATTGCAGAGTCGTACAGTGGATTATATCTAGGTGCCTATAAGCATTTTTTGGCATCACAACCTGGCTCCTGGCATTTGTTGAGCCCATGTGATTGGTCATTTATAACATAAGATACGGTTATTAGGAAAGTGTGAGGAACTTCTTATGTGATTTATACTTAAAATATTGAACTTTCAAGCTCAGTTATCTAACACTTCCACTCAAAATGTTTTAATAACAACCAGTTGTAATTATCTTTATTAACATATGTACTTTTCATATATAACTGTGTCACTATATAGACTGTTTGTTTTTTGTTTGTTTTTTCACTTTCTAAAAGCATTGTGCCACTAGCAACTGCAGTTCTTACAGGAGTCGTGTCCCTTTAAATCTAGACAGTGATTATTAGTTCTGGAAACATAACAGGTCGTTTAGTTATTACAAATATCTATTTTCTGACACGTGTAAATATTTTCTTTTGTATCTCACAGGTATGAAACAAACACATTCTTTGAGCGCAGTAAACGCGCCGGCTCCGGGTCTAGTTCTAGAGCAGGACAGACAGAGGAAGGAAGGCCGAGGACGGAGTGTAAATGAGCAGTCTCTCAACCTCCTATTGTTCAGGGCAGTGGATTATATCTGATTACAAGCTCAGGAATGTCACAGACGGACAAATAACACACAAACAACACTGACATACCTAAACAATGATGTATCTTCTAGCAGATTGCTTGGAGATGTTGTTCAAAATGTAGGCCATATTAAAAAAATCTATAAATAAATATATATATTATACATACTAGTAACTTGCGCATCCTAAATGATGGTGTCATATGTTATGTTCAATTGTCTGTTCTGTCTCTCTCTCTCTCTCTGCACTCTGTGTGCCCTGTCCCTCACTCTCTCTCCCTCCCCCTGTCTTTCTCTCTCTCTCCCTCGCTTTGCCTCCCTCCCTTTATTTCTCTCTCTCTCTGCCACCCTCCATCTCCGTCTTTATACCTCTCTCCATCACCCTCTCTTCTCTCCCTCTCTCCATCCCTCTCTCTCTCTCCCTCCCTACCTCTCTCTCACTGCCACCCTCCTCTTTCCCTCTCCCCCCCTCTCTCTCCATCACCCTGGCTTCTCTCTCTATCTCCATCCCTCTCTCTCTCTCTCTCCCTCCGTACCACCCTCCCTGTCTCTCTCTGCCGCCCTCCTCTCCCTCTCGCTTCCTCTTTCTCTCTCCCTCTATCTCCCTCCCTCCTCTCTTTCACCCTCCCTCTCTCTGCACTCTGTGTGCTGTCTCCTTCCCCTTTATCCCTCTCCCTCTCTCTCCCCCTCTTTTTCTCCCTCCATCACTCTGCCTCCCTCCCTCTCTCTCTCTCTGCCACCCTCCATCTCCCTCTTTATCCCTCTCTCTCCCTCTATCTCCCTCCCTCGTCTCTCCCTCCCTCTCTTTGCACTCTGTGTGCTCTCTCCCTGGCCCCTCCATCTCTCTCCATCTCCTCTCTCTCTCCCTCCCCCACTTTTTCTCTCTCTCTCCCTCCCTCGCTCCGCCTCCCTCCCACTATCTCTCTCTCTCTCTCTCTCTCTGCCACCCTCCATCTCCCTCTTTATCCCTCTCTCTGCCACCCTCCTCTCTCCTTCTGCCTCTCTCTCTCTCCATCACCCTCCCTTCTCCTTCCCTCCCTCCCTCTCTCTCTCACTACCTCCCTCCCTCTCTCTCTCTCTCTGCCACCCTCCTCTCACTCCCACTTCCTCCCTCTCTCTCCCTCTATTTCCCTCCATCTCTCTGTGCTCTGTGTGCTCTCTCCCTCCCCCTCCACCTCTCTCCCTCTCCTCTCTCTCCCTCCCCCTCTTTTTCTCTCTCTCCATCACTTCACCTCCATCCCTCTCTCTCCCTCTTTTAGCCACCCTCCATCTCTCTCTTTATCCCTCCCTCTCTCTCTCTGCCACCCTCCTCTCTCCCTCCCTCTGCCTCCCTCTCTCTCCCTCTATCTCCCTCCCTCCTCTCTCTCCCTCCTTGCCACCCTCCCTCTCCCTCCCTCTCAGTCTGCCTCCCTGCGCAGTACGCGCTATGCAGGCATTACTCACAAGCTCTTTACTGTTATTGTGGATGGATATGAATATATATGTGTGTATATATATATATATATATATATATATATATATATATATATATATATATATATACATATATATAGTTTAATATATATATATACATATATATATATATATATAGATTGCTACCATGTAGGGTCACCCAAGATGGGCCGGTCCACTGAAGAAGGAACTGCCAACCCACTCCAGTATCTTTAGCAATAAAACCTTTTGGTTAAACACAACCAGAGACATAACAATTATGCCTGGTGTGCTGAAGTTTTTGAAATCTTTGAGTCGGGCTAAGAGCATATTTTAGTAGGGAAAATTTCAGAGAGCTACATTTTAGCCATTTTTGTGGCCTCTGCTGGTCCCTGGGACATCCATGATACTTTTGTGGGAGTTATTACATATCAGGAGAGCACTGCTTGCATCCTTTGAAGCAAGGTGCCTGTTTATGGGCCTGTGATGGAGTGAGGGTGTGGTGTCAATTTCAGTCAGACCCAATTTATCAAACAAAGCCTCCTGACCTTTCTCTGCTCATTAGTTCCCACCCTCCCCCAATGATAAAGAAAAAAACATACCCTCATGATCTAGCTCTCAAAAAGTAATATAACAAAACCACAAAACTGGTACCTCTAGTCCTAAACAGAGTCTTCAAAAATTCAGATTTCTCTAAAATATCTTTACATCCATGCCATGATGGTGTTAGTTTGTTACATACAGTGGATATAAAAAGTCTACGCACCCCTGTTAAAATGTCATGTTTCTGTGCTGTAAAAAAATGAGACAAAGATAAATAATTTTAGAACTTTTTCCACCTTTAATGTAACCTATAAACTGTACTACTCAATTGAAAAACAAACTGAAAACTTTTAGGTAGAGGGAAGAATTTTTTTTTTTAAATAATATGGTTGCACACCCTTAAACTAATACTTTGTTGACTTATTACAGCGCTCAGTCTTTTTGGGTATGAGTCTATCAGCATGGCACTTTTTGACTTGGCAAGATTTGCCCACTCTTCTTTGCAAAAACACTCCAAATCTGTCAGATTGCGAGGGCATCTCCTGTGCACAGCCCTCTTCAGATCACCCCCACAGATTTTCAATCGGATTCAGGTCTGGGCTCTGGCTGAGCCATTCCAAAACTTTAATCTTCTCCTGGTGAAGACATTCCTTTGTTGATTTGGATGTATGCTTTGGGTTGTTGTCATGCTGAAAGATGAAGTTCTTCTTCATGTTCAGTTTTCTAGCAGAAGCCTGAAGGTTTTGTGCTAATATTGACTGGTATTTGGAACGGTTCATAATTCCCTCTATCTTAACTAAGGCCCCAGTTCCAGCTGAAGAAAAACAGCCCCAAAGCATGATGCTGCCACCACCATGCTTCACTGTGGGTATGGTGTTCTTTTGGTGATGTGCAGTGTTGTTTTTGCGCCAAACATATCATTTGGAATTATGGCCAAAAAGTTTAACCTTGGTTTCATCAGACCATAACACCTTTTCCCACATGTTTTTGGGAGACTTCAGATGTGTTTTTGCAAAATGTAGCCTGGCTTGGATGTTTTTCTTTGTAAGAAAAGGCTTTCGTCTAGCCACTCTACCCCATAGCCCAGACATATGCAGAATACGGGAGATTGTTTTCACATGTACCACACAGCCAGTACTTGCCAGATATTCCTGCAGCTCCTTTAATGTTGCTGTAGGCCTCTTGGTAGCCTCCCAGACCAGTTTTCTTCTCGTCTTTTCATCAATTTTGGAGGGAGCTCCAGTTCTTGGTAATGTCACTGTTGTGCCATATTTTCTCCACTTGATGATGACTGTCTTCACTGTGTTCCATGGTATATCTAATGCCTTGGAAATTCTTTTGTACCCTTCTCCTGACTGATACCTTTTAACAATGAGATCCCTCTGATGCTTTAGAAGCTCTCTGTTGACGATGGCTTTTGCTGTGGGATGGAACAAAGAACATTTCAGGAAAGACCAACTAGAGCAGCTGAACTTTATTTGGGGTTAATCAGAGGCACTTTAAATGATGGCAGGTGTATGCTGACTCCGATTTAACACGATTTGGAATGTGATTGCTTAATTCTGAACACAGCTACATCCCCAGTTATAAGAGGGTGTGCAGACTTATGCAACCACATTATTTTTCTTTTTTTTTTCTTCCCTCCACCTAAACGATTTCAGTTTGTTTTTCAATTGAGTTGTACAGTTTATAGGTCACATTAAAGGTAGAAAAAGTTCTGAAATGATTTATCTTTGTCTCATTTTTTTACAGCACAGAAACCTGACATTTTAACAGGGGTGTGTAGACTTTTTATATCCACTGTACATAAATATACCTATTTTTCTTGAAGTATGGTGCTTTAAATAAGTAACTGTTTTTTTATATATAAAATCAAATATGATTCAATATCACATTAAAGGGACAGTTTAAGTATCTGGTTCATTAAAATATTTTTATTTCACTCTAAATTAACATTAACACTACAAACAGGACCCAGGGCATTAGTACTGTCATGTACTCCAATTATTCCAATATATATAGTATAGGGGGCCACATAAAACAAGGCGCCAAATTGTCACACAGCTTATACCAGCATCATTTGCTTTTAGAGTCATAAAATATGGCAGCCATACAAGGGGGCTTCATGTGGTTTAGTAACGGATAAGCAATAAAATAATTATTTGCTTTCAATGTACCTTTTTGAACTTAATTATTTCTTTTCACCCCCCATTATTTGGTGCAAAGTTCTGGCCAGAAGGTCGTCCTAATTTTTCTTTGTTTGCTTGGGAAAATGGTAGCCTAGTGGACTGAATCTCTCCAACACTTGATAGGGGATAAGAGAAGCAACTCTGACCGGCTTTGAAGCACTGAAGCTCAATTGTAAGTTTTGAAAGTTCATGTTTTATTATTTAAATTACGATAGCACCAGGAAAATATCAGCAAAATCCGTCTTTTTACCGAAGTTTACCTACAAAGCCACGTACTCTACGACACATCATGTCTCCAAATACTCCCATAACTTCCTCCGCTCTGCACGTGACATCCGTCTCTCTTCACTTATGATGACCTCCTTATAATTTCATCTCCAAGACTTCTCCCCAGATAGAAAAAACACTCTAAAAACTCATCTATTCAGAGAAGCCTTCCAACATGTGCCCTAATATTACCTAATCAAATAAGACAAGGAACTCCACCCGGTGTTTGGATCATGCTGCTATCCCAGACCACCAACCAGAAATGACCTCCTCTTTTGTCTCAAATACCATTAACATCCACTTAGATTGTAAGCTCTTATGATAGCAGCGTCCTCAACACCTTCTGTACCAGTATGTAAACTTTTTTTCATGTTTGTCTTCTGTATTCACCTTATCCCCTTAGCTTTGCATTGCAGGATTTGGGACTATATTGTCTAAAAATGGCCTCCATGAGCTTAGCCATAACAATGTACTTGACAGACCCAAATCACTGTCAACCAGGTATGTAGGGGAAAGAGCAAATAAACACCAACACTAGAAGGTCAACTTCTTAGTGCAAAACAACATTCCTGTTCCTCAAACACCTTCAAGACAATTGGCACTGTATGACGTCACTCTCAAGCAATCCATCATAAGAACTGCACAATCAGCATTGGGTTTTTAAGTGCTTTGGTGCATATTTATTGGACAGCAATAGCATTCAAGGTCTGACTTTCCATGACCCTATGGACTGTAGCAGGCCAGGAACATCTGTCAGCCACTGCCCCTCTGAGTTCTTTCAAGCTCATGTTCATTGCTTTAATTACCGTATCTCTCCATCTCTGCCTCTGCAGTCCCCTTCTTCTCGAGCCTTCAATATTTCCCAGTGTCAGAGTTTTCTCTAAGGAATCCTGTCTTCTCATGATATGACCAAAATATTTAACTTTAGCCTCATGATCAAAACTTCCAGTGAACAGTTTGGCTTCACTAATAATTTCAAATAAAGCTATTTATTCTAATTCTCTCGCCTCTCTCTCTCTGTCACTATAATATCTAGCCATCAAGCTGCCCTATCATCTCATGTCTCTACAACGCTTTTTTCATTTAGATTGTAAGCTCTCGTGACAGCAGGACGCTCATCTCCTCCTGTACCAATGTGTGTCCAAATGTGCCATCTTGTCTTATTTTAACAGTCTCCAACTGTGCTATGGAATCTGCTGGCGTTCAAAGGAACACGGAAGGCTCCTAGATTTTACTAGGTATCCAATGTATCTGTGTACCTATTTATCTGTGGTCAGACTTAAAGAAACCATCCAACTTGAAGGAGCTGGAGCAGTTTTACAAGGAGGAATGGGCAAAAATCCCAGTGGTAAGATATGGCAAGCTCATAGAGACTTATCCAAAGCGACTTGGAGCTGTGATTGCCGCAAAAGGTGCTCTACAAAATATTGACTTTAGGGGGGTAAATAGTTATGCACATTGACTTTTTCTGTTATTTTGTCCCATTTGTTGTATGCTTCACAATAAAAAAAAACATCTTCAAGTTGTGGGCATGTTTTGTAAATTAAATGATGCAAATCCTCAAACAATCCATGTTAATTCCAGGTTGTGAGCCAAAAAAACACGAAAAATGCCAAGGGGGTGAATACTTTTGAAAGGCACTGTTTATCTTAATCTATTCTAATGCTTGAATGGATTAACTGTTAACATAGAATATCAATGTTGACATATTGACAAACTTGAAAACGTCTGATTAGAATTAAGAAGACCGATGCTGTACTTTTGTATGAAATTTATAGAGATACCTCTTCCTTCTACACCCTGGGAGCGGCCAAGAAACCCACAGTTTACTTCCAAGCCTGTTGCTTTTCCCGATGCCACTAACCACTGTTACTTGTAAATCTTGTGCTGTTGGACACATCCATTCACCTTCCTTGTGGTTCTTCCTAGGAAGTTTTGAACATTTTGCTATATTTTTTATCAGCTAGTGCAATGAGTATACCTACAGTTCAGAGCTTCTAATCAATATTAATATTATTTGAGAATGTGTATTGATCCAACTTTAATCTCTTGAATGTGCATTATTATATTTATTGGATTTAATTGTGTTTTTTTACATAGTTACATAGTAATTGAGGATGAAAAAATACTTTTAGCCCATCAAGTTCAATCTTTTAAGATCTCCTCTGATCTGCAATATGCAGAATAATTGGTAAATGATCAAGAGAAAGCAAACAGAAAAAAACTCAAGTGAAAACCCAAGTGAAAATTAATTTCTTCCTGACCCCAGATACTGGCGATCAGATTCCTCCCTGGATCAATACTCCCTCTCTAACTAACCAGGATAACCCTGAATGCCATTTTTATTTTAAAATAATCCAGTCCCTTTTTAAATGCTCCCTTGGTAGAGAATTCCACAGATTAACCACTCTTACTGTGAAGAACCATATTCTTTCTTTAAGGTGGAATCTTTTTACTTCTAACCTTAAAGGATGTCCTCTTGACAGTTAAAAAAAAACTCTTGGCACAAAAAGCTCCCTTGACCAATCTTTTTATTGGATGTATTTATATAGGGTAATCATATCACTTCTTAGATGTATTTTTTCTAGAGAAAATAAGTTTAATTTGGTTAGTCTTTCTTCATAACTTCATAGCCCCTCCATTCCTCTTATTAGTTTTGTTGTCCTTCTCTGTACATTTTCCAGTTCTAAAACATCCTTTTTATGTAGTGGTTCTCAAAATTGTTCTCCATATTCCAAATCAGGGCGTTCTAGGGATTTGTATAGTATGAGGATTATATTTGCTTCCATGGTTTCTATACCCTTCTTAATACATGCTAAAATTTGATTTGCCTTTGCAGCTGCTGCTTGGCATTGAGAACTGTTACGTAGGTGGTTGTCCTCAAACACTCGCAAATCCCTTTCAATAGCTTATACCCCTGGAGACAATCATTTCCAGTCCTACTTCTAAGTCATTAATAAATATGTTAAAAAGGAGAGGACCTAATACTGAACCCCGAGGAACCCCACTTACCACATTAGTCCAATCGGAGTATGTTCCATTTACATCAACCCTTTGCTTCCTGTCTTTTAGCCAGCTTTCAATCCATGAGCAGATATTTACTGCAATTCCTGTATTCCGTAGCTTGCACAATAGTCTAAAAAGACTACATCCACTGAGTTGCCTTGATCCAGATTCCTACTAACCTCCTCATAGAATTAATTACATGACATATCCCTCATAAATCCGTTTTGACTCCTACTTATAATTCTGTTTAAATAAACATATCCTTGTATACTATCCCTTATTAACCCTTCTAAAAGCTTCCCCAGAAGTGAGTCTCACTGGTCTATAATTCTCTGGATTTGCTCTTGCTCTCTTCTTAAATATAGGTATCACATCTGCTTTTCTCCAGTCATCTGGTAGCGCCCCAGTGTTGAGTGAATCATGAAAAATTAGATATAGTGGTTTGGCTTTTACAGAAGCCGGTTCCCTCAGTACCCGTGGATGTATTTTATCAGGAGCTGGGGCTTTATTAACATTTACTTTCTCCAACCTCTTTTGGATTAGTTCCTGCAGTAACCAATTATTTGGTAACGGTAGTGAAGCCCCATTATGTTGCAGTGACCCAACCACTGGTACCTCCCTTGTGTATAACGAAGAAAAGAACCTATTTAGCTCATCTGCCTTTTCCTGGTCACTAATTATCAGATGGCCTGTGTCACATTGTAATGTTCCTATAGCTTCCTTCCTGGCCTTCTTCCCATAAATATACTTAAAAATATATTTTTACTTTCCTTTGCTACTCATTTTTCATTTTCTATTTTAGCCAGTCTAATAGCCCTTTCGCAAGCCTTGTTGATTTCCTTGTACTCCCGTAAAGCAGTCTCTGTCCCCTCTTGTTTGTATAATTTAAATGCCTGTTTTTTTACTCTGTATCTTGATCTTTAAATCATTGTTAAGCCACGTTCGATGTGATTTACTCCTTTTACTTTTATTCCCCCTTGGTATATGCCGATGTGTATGTATATTTAGTAAGGATTTAAATGTTGTCCATTTATGTTCAGTATTTTTACCTATCAGTTCGCTGTCCCAGTCTATACTTTGTATTGCTGCCCTTTTAAAATTAGGAGTTTTTGGTGGCCCCTTAAAGTTTTTTTTTTTAATTAAATCTCAAATGAGACTGTGTTGTGATCACTGTTTGCCAAAGGGTGTCCTATTTCAACATTTGATACTATATCAGTATTATTTGTGATGACTAAATCCAGATAATGATCCCTTAGCAGAACTGCTGGTCTCATTTATCCAGTTTATTTCAGGGTAATTAAAGTCTTCCATTGTTAGAAGTTGCCCATGCTTAGCTGCATTTCCAATCTGTAACAATAATTGTATTTCCTCACTTTCAATTATATTTGGGGGTTTATAGCATACTCCTACTAATATTCTTTTGGAATTTGTTGCTCCTCTATTTAACTCTACGCACAAATATTCAGCATTACCGCTAGTTCCAGCATAAATATCCTCTCTGACTTTAGGCTTAAATTAATTAACATACAGACAAATCCCTCCTCCCCCTTTACCATTGCCCCTATCTTTCCTAAATAGGTTATACCCATCCAGATTAACATTCATGAGAGTCATCCCACCATGTTTCAGTAATGCCTATTAAATCCCATTTCTCATTAACTGCTAATAATTCTAACTCTCCCATTTTTCCTGGCAAGCATCTGGTATTAGCAAGCATACACCTTATGTTATGAGTCTGTAGTTCTGAAGTGCCTGTCACTGTACTTGCGCTACCTAGCAATACCTCCCTATTGACTATATTAACCCTCCCCCAATCTCCTCCCCAATGACTAGTTAATGCGTTCCTTACCCCCTCTACACTTTCTACCCCATTACTTCTCTCGTCCCTCCTCACCACCTATTCATTTAAAAACTCCCCCAGACATTCTACCATCCTATCCCCTAGCACAGCAGCGCCCTCATCATTAAGGTGCAATCCCTCCCTGCTGTCGAGATTCTACCCAAGTGAGAAGTCAGCCCAGTGCTCTAAAAACCCAAACGCCTCCTTAGTGCACAACTTTCTTTAGCCACGCATTAACCTCCCTAAGCTCCATCTTTCTCCCTGGGCTAGCACGTGGCGCTGGTAGTATCTCAGAAAATACTACCTTGGAGGTCCTTGCCTTAAGCTTATTCCCTAGTTCTCTAAAATCACTCTTTAGTACACTCCATCTTCCACTAACTTTGTCATTGGTACCAATATGTACCAAGACCGCCGGTTCATTTCCAGACCCTCCCAATAATTTATCTATCTGATCCACAACATGCCGAACCCGTGCTCCCGGGAGACAGCAAACTGATCGATTG
>CM050166.1:17958654-17971154 GCA_027410445.1 Discoglossus pictus
TACACTATTTGGATGGAGTAGGTCACTGGTATCCATCTTTGGATACTTTACTGTACCAGTTGTGTTTGGCTTCCCATTCACAATTAAATATTTATCTTACTCTTACTTCCAAGGGTGATTGCCCACACTTTTATTGACCATCTATCAAATAACAAGCAAGTACTAGTTTTTATTTTTATATTTTCTTCAACAAAATGAGCAATTTTATAATACTATAATTAACCTTCAGTTAATTTCATAAAATTAAACAAGCTATTCAAGTTTTACCACTTAAAGCACTAAGTCATCACCATTCTCAGAATATTGCCAAACTCGTACAACACAAAGAACGATTAGCTTAAATCAGGAAATGTCAATTAATGCTGTTGATGACTAAAGCCCTGATTTAAGCTTGGCGTGTATAACTTGAACATATAGCATTGTATAGTTTCCAGTGATTGCATTGTTAAATTGATTTTGAACCAACATAAAGTTTCTTCACAGGTGAAGTAAACTTTTCCTCTTTGTGAATTCATCTGGAGAAACCTTAAGTATTTAGGAATCTCAAAACCCATCTATGAAGTACATTTATGAATCACTAGCCTTCTACTCTCTTGAACTACTTTCTGAATTTTATACCAAGATTATTTAAATTGGACGTGTCTATACAGCAGTAAATCTTTCAAAAACAAAAAAATTTATATTACGATTTTAGCAATAATTATGCTACCTAAAGTATGTTCTAAAATAAGAAGAAGAGCTTGATATTGGGAATCTGGTAAAGGTGATGACTTCCTTTCAGGTGCCTTGGCAGTGAACATCTTAACCCAGATTTTGCAAGCACAGAAGAAAAAATATGTGACTCATACTCTCTGGAGGGTTTTGATAGACTTTATTATTCTCAAAAATTGACTGGTACGCTAGGATTGTGTAGTTTCCTTGATGTGCAAGCTTGCTCTTAGCAAAAATGCCTGACCCATGAAAACTACTAGAAGAATAAGTGGATAATTCTGTAATTGGTTACATATGATCTAAATTGGTCTCTACAGTAGTCTTAGCATTATAGTCTAAATAGACCATTCGTCAAAAAAGATGTGTAATCATAGATAAACCGTCAAATCAAACAATATCTGGGGAGATTCATGAATACAAATTCTAACGTATTATGCAAAGACTAAACAGTATTTTAATAAAGTATCTGTTTCAGATCACATATTTCAGCTTTAGACTTGCATATGATCTATATTCATGGCTTTATTTATCATAATATTGCTTGAAATTTCTATTGATTTTGAACAAAAAACATATACATTAAAAATGCATATACAATCATTATTATTATATTGCTTTTTTGTTAAATTCCAATTTTATATTAATTTGATTTTTTTAGAGTTACAACAGTTGCAATTTTTATGCATAAATGTGTCAAGCCAACTGCAGTATCATGAAATTTACAGATAAAGGTACTATAGAATAGCATGAATGTACAGGCAATATGTCACAAATGGCTATATATATGTACACTGCAGATGTATATGCTTTAAGCGAGAGATCTTTCCAGGAAAGTCCATTTTCAAAAGCTGTAGAATATGAAAATTATTTGCACTTACGTGACCTGGTGGAATCACAAACTCAAGTTATACAATTTTACAAAAATAAATTAAAAGTCCTCTTTAAGCATTTTTGTTTTATATAAATGTTTTAACTAAGTTAATTAATGCTATTCTCACTGTAAAAGCAACAAATTCCCACCTTGTGGCGGCTTCCCCTTTATTTCTGTTCTCTCTCATGAGAGCTGTTATATTGCACAGCTGTCACCTAAAGCTATGTCCATGGGGAGGGGCTTAAAAATCAGTGTCTCACGTTGCTGACACACAACATGTCATGGTCTGCTAGTAAGCAGCATGAGAATCTATTGGTGTGAAGTCCTGTGGGCTTCGGGCTGTGCACCATGGCAGCTCTAATGAGAGAGAACAGCAAGAAAGGTAGAGGCTCTGGACTGTGAGTCTAGTGTACATTTTATATGACCATTGCATTGAGGGGGATAACATTAATCTAGTTAAAACATACATATAAAGAATAGCTAGAGAGTCCATTTAAGTTTTTTTGTAATTAAGAATTACAGACTAGGGTTGACAAGTCAATATTATACATTTATAGAGGAAAAAACTAAAAAAAAATATAAATCAACTACTATATAGCCAGCTTAAGAATTACATTTTAGTGAGTGGAGTGCCAGGTATGCAGATGTTTCTACATCACCCAATTACAAAAGGTGCAAAGAAGGTCCCTTCACTTTATATAAACATGCATATACATGTAAATGACTGAGTTTTCGAATATGAATAATTACTTCACCACTCCAAATGATTTATTTTAATTATTATTACATAGATCAGCCCAAAATTACATGCATAACTTGTTTAATTATGATATTCCAAAACCCTATAAAGGGTCACCATCCTTGTGGTTTAGCATTCATTTATAGTAAAGAGCACATTTAAAAAATAAAACCAGTCGCCAATATGAATACGCTCCGATACTCACTTTAACACTCAATAGAAGGGATGCAAGCCCTGTGCTCTAACACTCTAACATCTCCAGTCTGCTAAATAAGGCAATCTAGTTATATGTTAGTAGATGCATTTCTGTCCTAGTTATCAGCCGAATCTCCAGGCTGTCCTGACACATTTTGAGTACTGTATGTGCCATCCATTTCTGTCCTAGTTATAAGCCGAATCCCCTGACTGTTCTGACGCATTTTGGGTACTAAATGTGCCACCAATTTCTGTCCTAGTTATCAGCCAAAAACCCTGGCTGTCCTGACGCATTTTGAGTATTGTATGTGCCACCCATTTCTGTCCTAGTTATCAGCCAGATTTCCTGACGCATTTCGAGTACTGTATGCGCCACCCGTTACAAAAGTGTTTTCATGCATTTATTCAACATGCACTTGAGTTACAATAACATTCGCTAGAAGACCAAGTGTTTATCAAAAGTGGCATGCTATTGCAATCATTTTAGTAGAACATAATGGAATTAGTGTTTTTTTAGATGTTTATTACTTCGCAAATCTACACCAAGCTATGCCTCAAATACACACTTCAAACCAAAAAAGTGCTATAAGACTACCACAAAAGTGTTTTAAAAATATTGCTATTTCCATAAATCACTAGTAGATAATGTAGTTCACAAATCTCGGGACCTACATAAAAGAGAAAATAATTATCTGGAATATTAACATACTTAGAATGTATGATAAAGAAAAAAAAAGTTGAATTTTTTTGTATATTTTGTTGTAGATTTTATTCGCAAATTTGTTAACAAGATATGGTTTCTTCTGTTACAGAGAGCCTGGCATTTTGAACCAAATCAACCCTGTGGTAGAAGACCTTGTAGCAATGACTTAAATAGGGATATATTTATAATTAGTGTGTTTTTGTCTATCATTTTATCTTCAATTATCAGACAAGAAAACAGTGTAGTATAGCAACATTTCCCAAATTAATTAAAAGTAAAATAGAGCTTATCTAGTATCCCTGATAAAACCAGGTTGGATTGGCCCTGAGAAAAGAATGATTGCAATATTGAAGGTTAGATTAACTGCATTAAAATTTCCAGTCCTAATACAAAGGAAGTTTACTAAAAATTCAAATATTACTCTGTGTATTTTCTTGATTTGAGATATATTTAAATATTACACAAAAAAGGTTGGAAAGCGAATTGAATCTAAACCCAAACTTATATTGGAAATAAAGGCACTAGTCTACAAAATGTTGTAGATATTATATTTTTTATGTAAATATATGTAATTTTTTAATTTGTTCAAGACTAGGACAATAACAGATTTAGCAATGAAATTAACAGAACTTTACAATATATCTATAATACATTTCTTTGGACTCAACAACTGAAGAGTATTTGATACTGAATTGCTTTATTGCTTAGTTGACCTATATCGCATTGGTAAAAATGATTAACTATTATTTTTCTATGTTAGGACTCGAACATTTGTACAAAAAACTGCCGATTCTTCGAACTCTAAAATGTTCAGAATATGATCCTCATCTATATATTATTAAACAAAACCGTAATAATTTTTAGTTTCATGGTAAAACATAACACTGGACCTTTACTATTTGAGTGACCTGCTATCATAGCAAACACAATGAAAGGAATAATAATTTAAGTAATTTAGCACATAAATTACTACCCATTCCAATGCTCTAAAGCTAGGCGTTTCCCGACAAATCCATTCCTAGGTACTTAGCCTTCACTGTTGCTAATGCAGTGTAACGAGTACTCTGGAATTGAAAATGCAACCAAGAACAATAAGTATGTCCTTTGTTATTCTGTTTGAACAATTAGGGCTTTTTAAGAATGTTTAAAGGGAATATTGCAACATAACATTTTGTATATTTCCTGTCCTTAGTCAGTACATACATTATGCATGTAGGACAACCTGGATAGAGTGGAATAAATTAGATAAACAATCTACCCCAATCATCGCAGGTTATACTCTGTGTTAATAATTCAATGACCAAGGTAAAAAAAAATAAAAAAAATAAGAATATTGATGGTAAATTTCCATGAAAACTAGGAGAAACATTCAAGATATTACTGCTAAACCTACCCTAGAAACACTGGTCTGGAAGATGTCTACAGACTCGATGGATTGCTGTATTAAGGTATTCGATATTTTCAGTAGTATGATATTTTTAACACATCATATTTGCAGGTTCTAAAAAAACATTCATGTGTAGAATATAATGCCAAGGAACAGTAGCTAAATGTGTGAATTTTCACGCCAAATGCACTGATCATCAACCTGAACTTCAAAATCATAACAAAAGCCTAGAATATTAGTAATATTATTCCCATGCGCCAAAAATAAACAATATTTTAACATTCATTCAAGTAACAAAATAATTCTTAAATTAAGGTTGCAAAGTGAATTGTTTTAGCCTTTTTTGTCGTTGTGCAGGACAGCTTTGTATGGGGCTTATTCAGCAAATATGCAATTAAAAAACTGCTATGCATATAGTTTATTTGTGCAGCACATATTCAGATGAATTGGTAAAAACATAAAAAAATTAAGCAAAATAGTGGAGATTTTAGGAGGTTATTTATTTTATTTTTGGAGAAAAGTCCTTTTGATGCCATTGGGGCACAAAACCCACTGTCAACCTTTGCATTTATAAACTAGCATTCATAAGTAGGAACGTTTAATAAAATCACTCTTCTCGTGCATATGAGGAGCTTAGATGTTTTGTACGATATACTGAGACACGCAGGAGCACACACACTTCAGATCATACAAATTAAACCAGGTTCCAGCAGAAATCCTAACAAAGTATAGACATCAAATAAGGTTTTTCTATTGCAACTAATAAAACAACCATGACCAAACCTATTATTTGCAAAAGAATCACAAAATTAGATACTTGTAACGTCAAGTAAAGCAAGTCTTTTAGCCAATAGTAGGTAAAAAATGAAAAAAAAAAATGATTATCTTTATATGTTGGATAACATACTATGAGAAGACCTTATGATTAAAGGTTGAATTTCTAAAGTTTTTATAAGCTTTCATGATTCTCAGAAAAATTAGAATGAATCTGGATTCAATGTTCAAAAGTAACTTTGTCTCCTCTAGAAACACATCCGAAGAAATAAAAAAAGAAAAAGTCTTGCCTCATTTTACAGCAAGTCAATGACTATAATCTCCAAAAGCCTGCATGGAATAGGTTTAGACCATAAAGAAAGAGGTCAGTGTAACAGAATTCCATTTTAACCACGGAAATTAGGCCACAAACCATACTGCCGCTATGCAATAAAAACATCAAGCAATAAACAAAAGAAATCAAAAATATGTAACTTGTCCTACATTATTCAGAAACTGTCTGATTATCCACATTATGGATTTTTCAATTTTGTACATTCTCAGCTTCAGATGTCCCCAGGTATACCCAATTTAGCATATTTCCAGGTTTAAACTCAATATATTTATCATCAATCTCTGTCTGAAGTAAAAGTAGTATTTTATTTATAACAAAACCATGTCATTTGGATGCCAAGTTTATAATATAATCTTGTCACATTTATAGTATTCATCATTTGACTTAATATTCATTATCACAATATTTTTTATTTTTTACCAAGCAAAGACCCTAGGACCTCCATAACCGCAACACTGATGGTAAATTTCACAGGATAGAAAGACAAATGGCTTTTTCTACATTACAGACTTTGCCTTTTTGAGTTCTTATGATTGTGTTTGCCCTGGGATGTTGTATGTAGACTGTATGTCATCAACGTAACCAAACACAATTCTGTTTCAGACATACCAGATTACACCAAAGTTTACATCAGTGCCAAACCTCTTCCCAGTAATGCATGGATTATCGTACTAAAGAGTCACAACTGTAGAGAAATATAAACAATTAATAAATAGTATATCTTTAAAATTGAAACTAGATGTACGAATGTGAGCGTCAATACAAAATATTGTAATACATTACAATGTTTTCATAATGGCGAGCCAATCAATTATTTCAGTTGACTGGAGCAAGCTGTCCACTTTAGTGAGGGAGAAAGTCAGTATGTACATAATGGACATATGTATAGGACAGACAACATGACAGCTTCACAGGTGTATTCAGTGTTAAGTCAAATCATACAAAAATGTGGCATTTTATCTTTGATCAACTCATAGGTTCCCCATTTAGTCCCCGTTTAGTTAGTCGTCAACCATCTTGTATATTACAAATAGTTTCACTCATATAATTTTTTGCTTAATTAAGGAATTGAATGATTTATGGGTCGAACACTCATATAATACCAAATAATTTTTCAGTAAATTCCACAATTTATTTCACTAAAAAAAGATGACGAAAGGATGGAGGAATTTATTGCTCTTCATAGATTTTGTTTTACCTTGAGTGAAAATTAATAAACATTTAAAGTAAAAGAGTATAAGCACATAAGAGTGTCCTGCTACAGGACGGATTTGTCAGGCATTTCAAAGTGATTATTTTTGTACATTCCAAGAACAAAAGAAATCTTAAAACAAAAAAAGGAATTCTCAGAAAACATAGATTTTTAGTTTTTTCTGGTAATTGGCAGAAAAATAATGTGTAATCCAATTAATATATTAATAATAGTTTGCAATGGTCACAAATATCCTAAAGGTTAAAGCAATTTCTAATATTTTTTAGATGTTTCTACGGATACACTAGCAAACCAGAATTTCTTTTTCATCACAAAAGCCAAAGCAAGTGGTTGTTAATGGGCTATAAATCCCAAATTGTCATCAAGAAAGTTCAAAAACATTTTTTGTATTTTATATATCTCAAATTGTATTTCAAAAGAAAACATGCAGAACAAAAGCATCAACTATCAGTTATACATGGAAACTAAATTTTCGTTTTAATTTATTTTTCATTAATAAAATTGGAAATGATTGTATGCTTTCGTTATTTGCTATGTAGAAAGCCAACATTCTTTACAAATGATTAGCAAAAATTTTACTAAAACCAGAATATAGCTCAACATAGCTGCTATGTTTTATTGTCCCAGGGTTTCCATCTGTAAAGTGCCTGCTATCAGAGCACCTATACTGTCTGGAATGTGTGAAAGGTTGAGGAACCACCTAATCAAACTGCCGATTCACTTTCTAGTTCTGCAGATTCAACTACCACTTTAGGAGAGAGCTTCAATACAGTGGGCTTCTCTGGGTCCACACCATTGGTGATGGCTGCATCTGGAGGACTTGGAGATTTTTGCTCTTCCTTAGCCTCTTCGGGAGATTCTGGATAAATAACCAAGAAAGCTGCGGTTAAAAATCCCAAAAAGGATCCAATTGAGGCCACCAACGGAATTACTCTCACTGTGCCAACTGCATCCACTACTCCCCCAAGGGCAGAGGCTACCAAGATCTGGGAGATGTAAACCTGGCAGGATAGGATAGCACAGTCTATGCCGAAGCCTCGCTTTGAATTCCCAGGGCTGTGGTGAATATACTGTAGAAGAAAGGTACAGGTTAAAATCTAAACACACGTTATGTTTTATAGATGGCATAATGAGAACATCATAACTGTCCAATCCAATGGTTTTCAAACTCATCTTTGAGATATTGATATTGTGAACCTATCGTACAAGGAATCTTAATATATGCTACCGCATGTTCTTAGATCGTAACAGGCAATAACTGAAAATAGCATCCCATGGGTATTATACCACTGGCTGAGAAAGTCTCACTGTAAAGAAGAACCGATAAAGAGATGATGCTGCACATATACAATGCTTCTTTGTTTTTGTTTTTAGAGTTATTGAGAAGCGGTTCAACAAACTTGTCTTATTTTTGTATTATTTTTTATGGGTTTGCTATATCATTTTACATGGGGTGGTACATGGTATCTCCCTTCACCTCTGTGGTGCAGCTTCTGCTTATTACCCGCCCTAGACCTGGCAGGTACATATCCAGGGGGTCATGTGATGTAATCGATGACGTCAGGGAAGTGCAAGCAACATCATATGACCCCAGCAGAACCAGATCTGCAGGATCTGGAGGGGGTCAGAAGCGAAACATGGAGGTACCCATTCCTTCCCACTAGAATCCACAGATCATCACGGAACCCTTAGGAAGGGGTGAAATAATTTTATATATGAAGAGGCTGGTGGGCTTCTATAAAGCAACCGATAGATTTTTTTTATTTAAAAATATAAATATAAATGGGTACCCTCTTCTCCCCAAATGATGATGAGGAGGGGGTTAAATAATATGTATTAAATGGAAAATTCTTATTATAAGAGAAGGGCATGGGGCTTTCTCTCATCCTCCACCATACCGCTATTGCAGTGTATTGCCTTCACAGAACGGCAGGTAATTAGCCAACGTTAAATTAACATGACTGACCCAGATAGCCCAGTCAACCAGTCATATTAGTTTCACATGGTTTACACCCTGGCGGCTTTATTTAGGAAATAGGGTTCCTCTGAAATTCTCATATACAATTTACACTTCACTTTGGTTTTAGAATTTGAAAATAAATCTAGCGAGAATATTTTACATAAAAATAAAATATAAATGTCCAACATTGGACACCTGGTATGACAATGCATGGACAATTATGATGTAAATATTTGTTCTGAAGAGCCAAGCTTTTAAAGATGAATCCGCTTTATGTTTAATTATTCTGATTATATAAAAAGGAGATTATTCAATTGTAATTTCGGGCTTACCTCCTTGATCTCGTGGTATTGTCCTAGAAGTGCGTATGGACAGTATGATATACTCATGGAGACAATCCCCATAGAGCTGATCATTACCATGGACACATAGACATTGGGAAAGATGGACATCACTGCGGTACCGATGGAGAAACCCAAAGTTCCCAATATGTAGATCACTTTGATGCTAAGATCGTAATTATCCAGATATTTTTGTAACAGGGCTGCAGAAAAACAACAAATTGTCCGAGTAATTACAACTTGCATAAAAATATGAGTCACATCCCAAATACAAGAATGAGAAAATGCACAAGATTATTGAGAATAGGTTTATACGACACAACAAACCTTTTAAACATGTCTATTCATTAAAATATATTTTCTTATTTTCCACAAATGTGGTTACCGTATATACTTGAGTATAAGCCGACCCGAGAATAAGCCGAGGCAATTTAGTCATGTACCCTAGTAGTATGAGCTCCTTATCTCCTCATCCCCTGAATGATGTCAATCACTGTCCATTTAAATAAAGCCTTGTGTATGAGCACTACAGTGACCCTTTAAGCTTTACAATTGCAGAATGTTTCTGTGGCCACTCATTATTCCAACATCTACAGATACATGGTACACGAATAATAGAGAACTATTAGTATCCACTTTGGCTTCTTCTATTCGAATAACATCTTCAAAATGCAAATAAAACGACTCTGCTGGTCAAAAATGTAAAGGAAACATGACACAGTGAGGTCACTGAGCTTTTAGATAAATGGCGGAGTCTCGCTCCTTTGAAGGAGCTCTAAGCCAGGAGCAAAAGAGAATGAAGCACGCTCATGTCCGTAATATCACAATAAATGCCACAGCTGAACATGCCTCCCATTAAATAAAGGCCAGGGGCATAATCCTGCAGGGTGACCCCCAGCAAAAGGCTTTGATATGTGTCTTTTGATTTGAAGGTTTTGATACTGTGTCCAAAACCACTTTGGTTTCCCTATGAGACCAGCATTTTTTTTTTGTCAGCCTTCCTTTTTTATAAATTTGTTTTTAAGTTGCCTATTTGAGAGGGCCACTGTATTGGGCCAGATTTAAAGGGACATGGAATGTTTATAGATTTCACTAGGAATAGTACACCTGTGTATCTACTCACTTTTAGGGAGTAGTGATTGTAAGATTTTAGGCAGAAAAACAGCTTTTAAATAGTTCCTAATTGGCTTCTCCCCTCTGTAATGAGACGTTCACTGGCTTCATGAGCTGCAGAGTGTGCAGTGTCTCATAGTAACCAATCAGTGGCAACATTCTAGTGAAAGAAATCACTGGTTGGCTAATTTGAAAAACACTACACAGACTGTGTATCCATGAGCTGCAGAGGGCAGATCCAAACAGGTAGAAATTGTATGATTTGGGGGAAAAGGGGATTTTAAGCCATTCTTAATAAAATAAAAGTATATAATATGAACCTTACTACTTAAACTGACATGGAAAATATTTTACCTGAGCAAACCGCAGCAGTAGCAGCATAAATCACTAATCCCCAGCATCCCATCTGCACCCCAGCATGGTAGTTGTGTAATTCTGTAGAGTTGAATGGAGCCTGTGGTAAAATAAGACATACGTTTATTGGTTTTTGCTCAAAGATGCATGATTTGAACATCTGTAATAGAGTCCCTTGGACTGCAAGAAGTTCCAATAAAATCAATATTACAGAAAATCAAGACAAACTGTAAAGGAAGGTTTGATCATGAGGCTAACACTGAAATATTTTGTACATATGAGAAGACAGGATTCTCTAGAGAAGACTCTGAGGCTGGGAAAGATTGAAGACACAAAGGAGGGGACGGCAGAGGCGGAGATGGACAGATGAGATTATTGAAGCAATGAGCTTGAGAAAGCTCAGATTGGCAGACGATGAGTGGAGAGTCGGACACGTCTAAATGACTTAACAACAAATACTCTTGAATACCTACCTTGGGATCACCTTCAAATATGACCTGCCCCATGAAATCTGTATAGAACACAGCTTCGGCGATGATTGAAAACCAAGTTAACAAATGGCACACGCACAGCCTCATCAGTTCTTTTGGCATCTTCAGCATGGAAAGCCAAAGAAGCCGGACAGTGGTTTCAGTCTCTCCTTCCTCACTCTCTGTATCTCCACTCGAGTTTGTGGCACCGCTCTGATTTCTGTGCCTCTGTTTTTGCCGCTGTCTCTTCTGCATATCATAGATGTCATTCATGCTACGCGAGGACTTGATCAACAGAATGGCATTTGCTCTTCTATATCGATAACGGTGGGAGCCTACTTTGCCATAATATGAAAAAGTGTAAGATGGCTGGCGGTAGAACATGTGTCTTCTTCGGCGCATGGAGTTTGCTGTGCAAGATTGCTTCATCCCAATTCTAGCATGTCCATTAAGGTTCTCTTTTGGTAATACGTCATTGCCATTTGGGACTTTGGCTTCATTAATGTGATTATCAAGCAGCATCTCCTCTTCTCTTTCATTTTCCCTGAGGAACGCAGATAAACGGTTAAATTTTGACTTCAGAAGTTCGTGGCTGGTGCTGCGTGGGGTGTTTGGGTATGAATTGTCTTGAAAAATAGAGGGCTCGATTTCACTCAAAAACAGTAGCTCGGATTCATAATCTAAAGTTGCATCAGGCATATGTAACACAGAATCACTTTTGCTCCTCACAATGTCCACCTCGAGAAAGTCTAGGTTGAGATCGTTCTCTGATTGAACATCGTCTGGGTAATTGGAATAAAGCTCGTCTTCATTGATTACATTTAGGCGAGACATGGGTGCAAGGGTACTATTTAACTTCACACTGGATAATGTATCTGCTTCATCGTCAATGCGATCGTGATGAGGGCTATACTGTTCTTCTTCAATGCTAAAGAGGTGAAGCCCAACAGACACAGTAAAAATAATGGCTGCAAAAAAGAAAAGGACTTGCTCTTGGGATTGGAAAAAACTTCCAAAGAAAGTCTGAGTCCAATCCAGTCCACCCAGCATATATCCGACTGCGCCACCAAAGCCTAAGGAATAATAAAAAAAAATCAAATGTTTTATTTTTTTGTTATTAATACATTAAAATACAGGGATAACATTACTTAACTACAGTTCCATTTCATGGTCATATGTGACATACATAGGATAAAATGTGTTTGGGTCCGTATAAATATATAAATAGAGGTCATGTTTTCAAGAGAGAACTGTTAAGTGTGAAATAATTCCACTCATAGTGGAAAATAGGAAGCCTATAAAATAAAAGGCATAACACTACATGAGTAGTGTTGT
>CM050166.1:17976154-18018654 GCA_027410445.1 Discoglossus pictus
ATTGCTCAAGCCCGCAAGTAACAGGCCCAAAACCGTAAACCATGCACTGGTTCGGAGCAGTTCAGGGCGGGAACATGATCAATTCAGCAAGCCCGTAACTTCCCATTTCGAATCAGCCAATAGAAAATTAGACTAATAATGTCATTAAGGCAGTAAAACATGGTGGTTACATGTGAATCAATTAGGTTCGGGGGTCTGTTATGCGATGGGACTCGAAATCCTCAAAATAAAGAATATTGAAAATTAATGCCAATACTGTTCTAGTCCATATGGGTGGCCTGATATGTATTAACCCATTGATACCCGAGATTGATCCCCAAAATGACACCATTTACAGTGCAGTAGTGATTTTTTACTTACATTTACAGTGCTACTAATAGGTGTTTAACCCCCTTGCGGTCCTCTCCAGCACTCGTAGGATTTTCTCCATTTGCAGTTTATGGGTGTGAAAACATTTGTGAGCTTGGGGAAATTGAGTAATTAAATAGCGATATGCAATTGCTTTGCGAAAGTGACAGATCAAAGGCTTCTCAAGGCCGTAACTCGGAAGCCGATCAGGGACAGCAAAAAGACGCTAATTGAATAGCAAATTAGAGTGCAACCTCACTTACGGGCTACTGGATCTCCCGAAAACCTCAAATGAATGAGGCCCTATATTTGCACTAGGACCCCTTGAAAGCTTTTATAAAATTTCCACAAGGAAACGAACATAACAAAGCTCCCAGTTGTTGAACTGATAAGTACAAAAATAAATAAATAAAAATAAATAAATAAATATAATTGCAATTGGTTGCTATTAATAATTGTGGATAGGAATGTCAGATAATGGAATGTAAACCTTGGGAGTTTTAAGTATAAATTAATGAAAAGCCACCCTAGCAACGATCTAATGTGATTAATTAACAGTGGAGTGATAAATAAGAAGAGCATGCCCAGAGTATTAAATAATGGTCCTGGAGACTTTAAAATAATGATCAGTCCGTAAACTTCAAAAACTAAAATTAAATAGATAATAACTAAATCAGGCTTCTTTAAAAATACAAATTGACACTAGTTTTAAATATCCAGTTTTGCTGCCTATACTGGGAATTATTAAAAGAAATATCGATCCCCACTATTTATAAATATACACAATAAAGGTAGAATTGCAATCTATAATAAGAGTGGCTTTTTAGATTTTAATTCATATTTGGAACTTATTTTTTTATATTTCTTTCCTTAAATGTCCTTGTTAATAAATAATTGTAATACTACACAATAAAAAGGTTATCATTTTTACTATACAGTATTATGAAATAAGTATTCCAGGGGTCAAATTCCTTTTATTGGTCCCAACTATGGGTATTTAGTAACTTTCTGTTATAATTAGTGACTTCTGCGCCAATTAATTTGTTACAGTGTTAATTTGTGCCAACACTTAGATCTTTCTTGCAATGGTTATCTTTTCAAGAAGGCTAATTACATTTCAGTGGAGTTTTTCCATAATGTAGAATATAATTGTATTTTCTTTCCTGCCCCGGGGCATCTCATCGGACTATTAGCTGCAATGTCATAAACACATCAGAGTTGGAGTAAATCTTATTAGCGAGTCCTCAACCGTTCACTGCACAGAATATAAGTGTAAATGGCATTACTGGAGCAGGAAGTTGTATTCTACGAGTCATCTTATTCCATCTACACAATAGCATTGTCTTTATAGCAAAAATAGGCCAAGATTCACTAAAATGTCATGTGAAGGAAATACACGTCTTGGAAATTTTGATAACTACAGTGAAGTGATCTACTTATGAGATCTACAAAGGACAGCAAGACTTGCAAGCACATAGAGGTATTATGCCTGTAATAATAATAGATGTTAGGTACGAATATACACTTTGCATTATAAGGCTTAATTGGCCTAATACATATGTATAGTCTGCACTAAAGACAATTAACCCAATGCCAGAGGCGATTCGCTCCACAGCCATAGGTTACGGATTCCTGCCTAATTTTAAGCTCACTATAGTGTCCATTAACACTTCCACTGCTAATGATGAGTTAACTCATCACATTACAGTGGTTTCCTAGTTGGGAGGGATAGTAATGGGGGGGGGGGAAAGTGGGCGGAGCATTTTTTAAATAATTTAGCACTGTAAAGTGGTTTATGCTTTTTTTTTTAAATAAGAAAAAATACTTACAAAACTTGTATTCAAAAAGACAAATTTGTAAGTACATATTCATAACCAGTAACACCAAATAAAATGACTCTAGAAACCATTAGAGTTGCAACCAGGTCCCAGTTTGGTCTATTTTAAGATTGGCAGTACTATATATCTTAGAGTACCATTTAGGGTACATGGGAAATGCATCAAACACATCCTTTCAATGATTGATGACCTTTTAGCTCTAAGAATGTCTTTATTCAGAAGAGAGGAGTCTTTGTACTCACCAATAACAGAGCCATTCAGGAAGAGGGCAACTCCCAGGAGAACTCCAACACATAGGGCAAGAATGAAAGGCCGCCGGCGGCCCCACCTCAACGTGCAGCGGTCACTAGCAGAGCCGATAAGAGGTGTGAAGATCAAACCAAGGATAGGGCTTAGGAACCACGTCAGGCTGTAGTACTGTTCGGGAAGACCTAAAAGATTAAGAGTTATGTTACCAAAAAAAAAATATCACAAGACAATGTTTAGTCATTAGAATTACTTTATACCCAGCAGTGAATTTCTACCTAGGCCCATGATGCCCAGTTACAGTGCCATGGAATAGTGTGGGCATATGCACAGAAATGTCTACATGCAGTGATATTCTGCCTATAAATATACATATACTATAGCAATAAACAAGAGGCAGCTGGGAAACCAACATAACAGCTAAAGAACCAATATGGCAGTTATGGATTCAATATGGCAGCTAGGAAACCAATATTTCAGCTAAGAAACCAAAGAGATCGCTTCAGATCAATATGGCAGGTGGGGAGCCAAGTTGTGAAAGCTACATGACAGCTCCAGATCCAATATGGCAGCTGGGGAACCAATATGGCAGTTGTGAAAGCTACATGACAGCTCCAGATCCAATATGGCAGCTGGGGAGCCAATATGGCAGTTTGAAAACCAAAATGACAGCTCCAGATACAATATGGCAATGGGGAGCCAATATTGCTGTTGATCTGGAGTGTCATGTTGGATTCCCAACTGCCATATGTGCTCCCCAGCTGCCATATTGGATTTGAAACTGTCATGTTGGTTTCCCAATATGGCAGTTGGGGAGCCAATATGGCAGCTGGGGAGATAATACGGCATCTAGGCAGCCAATATAGTAGCTTGGAAACCATGTTGACAGCTCCAGGTCCTATATGGGAGGTACGGAGCAAAATATGGCAGCTTGGAAAGTTTTCTAAACAGCAAGAATGGATTTCCAGTGAGGTCTCCCGTAGATGTGTTTACATGGAAGCTGGGAAGCGGAGGAGATAATCCAGCACAGTCAGTATATCCACACGCACAATTGATTAAACCCACTCTGAATAAACACTGTGCAAAGTATAAAGCCCTGCATCCTTTAGGTGTGAATACGCTCAAATTATCCCCCCGTAAGCTGCTAATTGTGTGGGGCTTCCAGGAATTTTCTAGCTGAAAGAGCATTTAACTACCTTGATTTATCTGTATCCAAGTCAATGAAAATAGAGAATAATATATCCAATTGTATATGAATAAACCCAACACTGAAAAGCCCCTGGAATGTAATGATCAGCTGTACGATGGGCACGCTTTGCTTTCATCCGGTTACTTATTGACATTTGTTTTCAAGGGGTTACAGAATTGTCACCACACAGGAGTCGTCATCTCATTGCTATTTACAAAATCATCAAATTTGGTAAATCCTGATGAGCTGCCAGCGGGGTATTTGAAGGTGATCATTGATTTTATAGACAAAGGAACCAAATTCCATATAAAGCACCATTTATTATAATTTATGTTTTACACAGGCTCTAAACATTCAATATTTGTTTTGTGAACTTTAGAAAATCTGAAATAAGTGCAGTCATTAAAGTGACTTTATCACCCAAAAATTATGTTTTTGGAAGTTATTCTTATATGAAAAACGGTCTATACATTATACTAGCCATTTTATTTCTAAAGAAAATCATTTTGGAGATATTCGGCATTGTGTGCATGGCATTTTATGCAAAATAAGCGGTTCCTAAATATTACGGCAGCGGGGTTTGAAAAGTACATCAAATTAGCAGCTGTGTGAAATATGAACATAGAGAAAAATAAAAAAAAATTGAAAACTATGTATAGAATAATCCATGTGGTCTTGTGAGCTGAAAATCCATAATATTTTCACAGATAATTGATTTTAAGCCTTCGGAGGTAATTACTTATTTGGGGGACAGTTTTAACACTGACCTATCAGTGTTGAACTGTTTATCTCCACCCAGATATGGTCATCGAGGGGGTTCTGATAGACAGTTCAAACGTGTCAAGAGGAGGTACCAGCTGGACCAGCCAATGAATGGATCCCACTAGTTAGGTCATGAGGAGGTTTCGGTGTACTGGCAGGCATTAGGGTTTCTCAGGAAGGAGGCGGCTTCAGGATCTGGCCAAGACAGCAGTTAGTACTGAATAGGAAATGGTTTGAATGCCTCGTGTTTCCGCACTGTGTCTCAATCGCACAGCAATAATTATAGAAGTATTAGGTATCCATAATGTTAGAATAACCTTCTGCTCCCGTTCCACTGAGATCATGAACCAAACAGCACTTCGTCTCATGCAGAAGGCTAATGTTCACTTTTCAACTGCCACTGTTGCCATGGCAACCCTCAACAGCACAGCACTTCACTTCAAGATTCCCCATCAAATTTGTTGTCAAAAGGGTTTTAATAACAATCTGATCAGACAAGAAGCCAATCATACATAGGTTGCCCCATAGCAGCAAAATCTCATTGGCAAGGGGAAACTAGTTTAACACACAAGAGCATTGTGTTCATATAACCTGGATTTTACATTTAATTTGATACCCTGCTATGAACATGTTAGGATTTTGAACATAAAAACAAACAGTTGGGAACTTCTGTTTATAAATGAACAAAACATCTGTTGTATGAGGGGGCATTTTAAGTAGGAACATGAAGGCCATTGTTTTACTAACCCTTACCCACAATGCTCTGGCTCTTTTCCATGCTAAGCTCAAGAAGGAAAAATTAAAAGCAGAATTGTTTTGGTCCTTGCAAGGAACCAACATATCTAAGAACTGATCGCACATTTTAAACATATAATTTTTAAGGGGAAAAAAATTCTAAACTTTGAAAGGCCAACAGTATAAAATTAAGAATAATGGGACATGGAACACAAGAGTTTTTTTAACCTGTCTAAAACATTTTTTACAGTCATCAATACTAGTTCTTTATTAGCATATATACAGGGTGGAGTTGCGATATTATGGCCACCGCTACTTTTGACGTCAGCAGCACTTAGCCAATGATGCACGGCATATGTTGTGAGCTGGCTTGGTGAGTATATAAGGTGATATCTAGGCATTCTGCAAACATATCAACCATCGCTGTCATGGGTAAAATGTGCAATTTATCCACCTTTGAAAATGGGTGATCATTGGCTTTCCGGACAAGTAATTCTGAAACAGAGCCGTTTGTGAACTGTTCTCGTGCCTGGACAAATGGCATCATTGCGAATAAACGGAATAGAGTCTGCGGAGCAACACGTGCCATTGATGTCAGAGGTGAGCGTCAGCTGTGAAAGTGTGTGAGGGCCAATCGGCACACTACAGTTGAACAACTCACCATCCAAACAAACCAGGGGGCTGCCAGACATGTGTCTAAAATGACAGTACAGCCAACCCTGTTGTGTATGGGGCTCCAAAGCAAAATACTGGTCACATGCTGGGGAAGGCTCATCATCAGAAATGGCTTAAATTTTCACAACAGTACCAATATTGGACCTCTTCTAATTAGCAAAGCGTTGTCTTCTTGGACGAGTCACATTTTCTGTTCCATTGACTGGACAAACGTTGGCGTGTTGGCTAAATCTCAGAGAACAAACACTCTGCAACCATTGTTGGAAGAACACAAGCTGGTGGCGACACGTTATGGTCTGGGGAATGTTTTCTTGGCATTATCTGGGTCCACTCATACCTCTGGAAAGCACTCTCAACCGATTGGGTTATCTATCCATCCTTGCAGTACAAGTACACTCATACATGTTGCATTGTCCTGCTGGAAGATCCCATCCGCTCCAAGGAAGACAGCCAACATGTCTTATGGATAGAATTGTGTTGGAGCGGTTGGAAGAGCACGGTGAAGACCTCCAAGTACTTCCATGGCCTCCAATTTCCCCGGACTTGAACCCCAACGAGCACCTGTGGGACCACCTTTAACACCATGCTCGCCGTATGGATCGTCCACCACTCACTCTTCCTGAGCGGTCGGATGCATCATTATATATATATATATATATATATATATATATATATATATATATATATATATATATATATATATATATATATATATATAAAATTTTATATAGAAAACACACAAACACCACATTATGGCTGGAGATACAGAAAGGGGAGTAGGAGGAGCTGCATGTGGAGAATCTGTATTTTATTTGGCCTTTATCCAGTGGCTGCTCGTGGTATATATCCCTTCCTGTGTATGCAGATTGCTGGTACCTATTCCATTTGTAAATTAAGACAGAGATGAAGGGCCATCCTTTATTGTGCAGACCATCTAATCTTTTCTTAGAGGTCAAACTAACGATGTGCTGAATCTGGAATCTGCAGAGCGGAGCAAAACACGGAGACTTCCTGATCATTAATCAAACCTGTTTGGACATTCCCTGAAGTGTAGGGTTGTGTAAATATTTACAGTACATGGAACAGGTGCAAAAATAAGATAAAAAAAGATATATTTTTTATTACATTAACCACCCCTTTAATTTTAAAGGCACTCTGCACCATCATGTAGAGCAAACAAACTTAAAACCTTTTCTTTTCAAACTTCCCCCCCCCCATTTCATGGTTTTTCCTTTAGATTTATTTTAACTTGAAAGTCTTTGGGCGCAATAAACTGCTTTGAATATAAAAATTACCTTTGGACTTGTCAATTGTGCAGGAATATAGCTGTTGGAGTAATATGTCATCCAGCCAAAGTGCTATTACTAGTGCTAAATCAGGGTCAGGCAATCAGTCCTGGACAACCAGACACAGGTCAGAATTTTCACAGTTGATTCAGCCACGCTAGGCAGGATAATCCGTGTTTTGGCACTTTAAGGTCAACGGTGCTTAACCCTGTAAGGCACTTTGTCCAAAAACAGCGACTAGGCTTTAGTAACCTTTAGTAGCCGATAAAAAAAAAAGAAGTGAAACATGCAATACATGCACATGTGTGTCATACAGCCGGTCACATGGTGCTGATGACTAGGGAAGCTACCATGTGCATTGCAACATACTGGCTGGAGGATGTCATGTCCGACAGGAAAACACTGAATACATAACTGATTATTACCAATATCTTGGAGTATTACAAATAAAGGATAATAATAATAATAATAATAATAATAATAATAATAATAATAATAATACACACTATGGTGCCTACCTCCCAGGACAAATAAACCCCAGAAAAGCTCGACTTCGCAAACAAAAAAATACAACCTTAGAAAAAAAATAAAAAAATACAAACTTAACAGCTGAAACCCGTACAGCAAAAAACAACAAAAAATAAGAAAAAAAAAATAAAAAGATACAAAAAAAAAATACACAAACATCACACACAGCACGGGGGGCAGCCAGGACCTCTGGGGGTGAGTTTGCACGCGAATTAAAGTCAACTTTAGGCAGTGTCGCCACTTCAAAATCTGCTAAGCGAGAAAAAAAATGGTGGCGTAAAAAAAATGAAAACGAGGCTCAGCGACCCCAAAGCTCATAAAACACTGACAAGGACGTACGACTTAATTACGACCCGCGAGGTCGGGAAAATACGAGGTTAACGGATGAAATGCGTACATTCAAATACAACACGAAACAATACAAAAGAAAAGAGAAAAAAAGAAAAACACACAGAGCATGGGGGGACAGCCATTACATCTGCCACTTAAAGTACAATTTAATGAGTTTTAGACAATTTTACATCGTCTAAGCAAGGAAAAAAATGGCGGACGAAAAAAATTAAAACGAGACTACATGACCCCGAAATGTGCAAAACACAGTCAGGCACGTACAACTTTTGCTAGGGACGTACGAGGTACTATAATACACACTTAGACAGCACGGACAATGGTCGAGACCCGCATAGCACAGACAAACTACGCCATTTTACAACACTAACACTACGAATCTAAAATGGAGATTTACACAACTAAAGCAACGGTTTGCCCTCGCGCACGCAGCATATTTCTAATGCACAGCTGGACATTGCTGACACTTCCTCCTCACAGCAGCAACAGGCCAAAATGTACAATGTATGCCGCAGGAAAATAGAAAGAAAGAGATACTGAGCTCTTCAGGCTATTTATCGCTGCAAATATCAGTTACAAATAGGTAAAGTATATTATTTTATTAAGCAAATAATTAATTAATAATGCGGCTCACAATGAGCGCTAAAGGTCCTCAGAGTAGAAACAGCTTTACATTGTGTGTCAAACAGCATTGCCATGGCTTAAAATGTTATTGCCCCGTCATTTTTGACGGGCCAGTCGTTTATTTATTTATTTATATATATATATATATATATATATATATATATATATATATATATATATATATATATATATATATATATATATATATATATATATATATATATATATATATATATATATATATATATATATATATATATATATATAACTATTGTTATTTTTTTTAATGGCTAAATCTGGTAATGGAGAAAAAAATAATAATAAACATTATTTATTTTTTTAATATTTCACTTCACCATTTCCTTGATTTTTCAATCAAGGTATATCCTCGTATGTAATTTATTATTGGTACTGAAAAACCCGACAGTCGCTTCATTCCCACTCTGCAGATAAAACATTCTCGCGCAAAAACTCCTTTCCCAAAGCGGATAAGTAAAAAAATAGTAGATCCCACAGCATATAAAAGACAATATAATATTAGAGGTTTTATTTTATTTTCCATTAAAAAAAAATAATTCCTTATTTTCAAGCTTCGTTGTTAAAAATCGTGTATTTTAAAAATAGGACCCCAGTGGCCCTTTAATTAGGTGCGGGTTTAATTTGTTTCCAAGGTTTTAGTTATTTTAAAGAGATATGGACTACTAGGTATATAATATCCCCGTTTATCTTTTTACTTTTATATACTTTATTTTAATAAGAAGTGCTTAGAAGTTCAGATTTTACTGGCTAAAATCAAACAAATAGTCCCTGTATGGATCTGCCCTCTGCAGAGTATGCAGATAAAGACTCTAAGGTTGAATGTGATGTGTTATGTACTATCCTATCCGGGACCATGTCTCAGCAGCATGTTGCAGATTGTCAAACCCAGTACTGCAGAGTCTTTGTCCTCATGAGCAGCAGAGGGCAGACCCATAAGGGACCATTTGCTTGACTTTAGGCAGTAAAACAGCCCTTAGAAGCACCTTTTAATAAAATAAAAGTAAAAGTAAGTGTGTTTGAAATGTTTATGGATTGAAAGAGCGAAGCCTTTTTGGGCACATTTGCATGCCCCTGCAAGGGTTCCCAAAATGCAATGCAATACCGGTATTTCTCGGAATTCTGTTTTAAACGTTTAAATGAGAACATAAATGTACTATATACACACACACACACACACACACACACACATATATATATATATATATATATACACACACACATATACATATATACACATATATATATATACATATATACACACATATATATACACATATATACACATACATATATACACATATACATATACACATACATATATACACATATACACACATACTATGGGAAATTTAGTTTTATTTCACAGTGCATAGGAAAATACATATTATCTCAAATATTGCAGCATCTATAAATTTTTGCCGAAAGAGGCAAAAACAAAAAAACATCTTTCTACCGTTAATATTTTGTTATAATATTAAATGAATGTAAATTATTCATTTTTTACTATTACAATCAGGATGTACGTTTGATTTTAAGATCAGAGACAGGGCCCTGCATTTTTTGGGAATGTGTCCATATTGTTTTCCCCATACTGCGGTCCATAGGGTCATGAAGAGTCGGACACAACTGAACAACAACAATACTGTATTAGCCTTGTACTTAACCCATATATACCGCGTTGTTGTGTTGCAAATAAAGGATAATATTAATATTATGGTTTAAAGTATTACGTTTAAAAAAGAAAATCTATTTTTAATATGAAAATAAACATTTTTTAATTCATTCTCTCAATATCTTGAGGTTGTTTACACTTCCTTTCTTCGTGCAACGTGGATTCTCGGATATAAAACAAGGTTTCACCTTTTAGTGAAAAACAGGAACAAACAGGAAAAACAGGAACAAACAAAATAGCTTTATTTAAAATGTTGTTGACAACCTGCCATAGGACGCATTATGTAAAGACGTATCCCACACTATTACGGGGGGAGGGCGACCCTTACATGAGGATATCTCTGATCCTGTTTACCTGGACTGAGGTCCGGCTTCCGTCTACTACAGAATTAATGAGAACAAATAATAAATGGCGGCAGGTTCGCAGGTCTCGGCCCCACTGAGACTCTCTCGGCCTGGCATTTCCCACAAGCTCCAAACAAACAGGACACTGGTCTGTAGTAAATAATTCCTTTTTATTTTTTTCCTTGGGTGAAAATGCGACTAACAATAGTGGGACCAGGAGGACTTGTGGTTCACAGGAAATGCTGACTGAGTGTGAGGGCTGCGTGAGGTCACGGGGTGCGAGGGAAGAGAGCGCGTCACATGGTGGAGATACCATCACGGCGTCCGCATCGCACCCCGCGCTGGAAACAAAAATATATCTCAAAATAGTAACGTGGGACTTGTTTAACGTGGCGGCAGGTGAACCGTACAAAAGGCCGTTATTAAAGGGATATGGATAATACTAGGTATAGAATAATATGGTCACTAATTGGTTAATATGAGACATTATTCGAGCTTGCAACCCCTCCGAGTCTTGTCCTCAAAATGAATTAGATTTTTTTGGCTCCTAACACCTCAATCTCATATATTTGAAGGCGTATTTATGGTTATTCAGTTACCTTAAAGGGATATAGAGGATACCTTAGATTGTAAGTTTGCGAGTTTTTCATTTGTGTGTCCGTGTCTTGGAAACAAGCACTATGTACATTTGATTATATGCTCAAAAACAGGGCCCTCCATTCTTTAAGGTGTTAAGTTTGTTTTTGCCATGTACTAACCACCTGTACAGCGCTACGGAATATGTTGGCGCGATATAAATAAAGATAATAATAATAATAAATAATACCTGTATGTTACTAGATATAGATTATGCTTGGGTATCTATCTACTTTTATGTACTTTATTTTATTAAGAATGGTTATAAGCTCAGTCTTTACTCAAATAAATAGTCCCTGTATGGGTCTGCCCTCTGCAGCGTATGCAGACACAGACTCTGTAGTACTTGGTGTGCAGTGCCTCCTACTTGCAAACTAATTACATCGCTTTCTAATAATGTGTGTGTGTATATATATATATATATATATATATATATATATATTTTTTTTTTTTTTATATACACACACATAAACACACAATAAATAAAATAAAAGTTAATATATTACTAATAAACATCTATATATCTAACAAATGTTTAAGACTCAGACTCTGCTGCACTTGCTGTGCTGTCACTCATACTACCCAATCAGTAACCATCTGAGCAAGATGCTGCGGAGACTAGGTCCCTGATAGACTAGGACACTATATTGCACAACTCCCACTACAGAGTCTGTGTATACATATGCTGCAGAGGGCAGACCCATACAGGGACTTTTTGTTTGATTTTAGGCAGTAAAACACAGCTTAGAAGCACTTCTTAATAAAGTTATGTACATAAAAGAAAATAGGTGCACAGAGATATAAAGTAAAGTAACTATATAATAATACAAAAACTCTAAATATATGAAATTGAGGTGTATTAAGCCAAAAAAATGCATTTATGTTAAGGAAAAGGTTAATATGGGTGTATTGAAGCTATAATACTTTCTGAATGGAGAAATTTCTCACAGTTGTGTAGGTCTGTACACACACACATATACATAAATGCATACACATACACACACACACATATACAGCACACAAACAAATCCCTTCTTCACCCTCACAAGATGTATGACCTTCAAGGTTTCATTCAGATTTCCTAATCTAGGGGTGATATGTCAAAGTACTGCTTTAGAGAAAGGGTAGTAGATAAGTAGAACAGCCTTCCAGCACAAGAAGTAGAGGCAAGCATGCCTGGCACAAAAAGGTTAGTTTTAAAAATCCTTTGGAGATGTGATGGGCAGACTAGATGGACCTAATGGTTATTATATTACAACTAGCGACTTGACCGTCAAAAAATGACAGCAATAAAATGTTAAGCCATGGCAATGCGGTTTACCACACAATGCGAGGCTATGGCTCCTCTGAGCACCTTCGGCGTTCATTGCGACCCCCCCCCCCCCTCAAATTAACTCGCAACCTCACTCACAGGCTCCCTGGCTCTCCCCCTGTGCGGTGTGTGAGTGTGCAAGCTAATTTGAGGCATATTTAGGGGGTTTTGATGTTAGTTCGATTTTTGTGGTTCAGCCGTTAAATTCGTAAGTTTTGAGAGGTCCGAAATTTTATTGAGTCCTACGTGGCTAGTGAAGGTGTTTGGTGCTCATTGCAGCTAAGTCTCCACCCCTGCAATGAGCGCCTCTGGCGCTCATTGCGGCGAAGTCCTGTGGGCCTCCACCCCCGCAATTGCGTCCCTCGCTTTGCGAGCCCCGCAAGGGGACGAAAACTCGCATTACGACAACTATGTATATGATATTTCTATTTTCTTTAACTCAAAATATGTATACCGGTTTGTTAAGATATATTACGTTGTTGAAAAGTGATGAAAAACTGAAAAAAATATGGTATAGTTACATTGATATCACATATAATAGTTGTCAAACTACCAGACGCGTCACGCTTTGCGAGGTGCGTACGACTTTTTAAGTCCATTTGGCCGAGTTTCGGCACTCGAAAATCGCCTAAGCAAGAGAAAAAATGGGCAAAAAAAAACAAAAAACGAAAATGAGGCTACTTGACCCTGTACCACTTTCACCCAGGAACGTACGAGGTACAAAATACACTATTACAAAGGACGGAAAATGCTCGCAAACTGCATAGCACATAGTGTTGTAAACTGGCATGGTTTTTCTAACTTGCAACTAATAACATTACGAATCTAAAATGGTGCTTTACCCAACTAAACCAACGGTTTGCCCTTGCGCACGCAGCCTATTTATAATGCACAGCTGGGACATTGATGACACTATTTCCTCAGGGCAGCAACAGTCCAACTGGACATTCATTATATGCTGCAGGAAAATAAAAACAGATTGTTAGCTCTTCAGGCTATTGATTGCTGGATATATTAATTAGAAATAGGTAAAGTATATTAATTTTTTAACTAACTAATTATTAGTTAACACAATAATGATTGATATATATATATATATATATATATATATATATATATATATATATATATATATATATATATATATCTGTCTTTGTGATGAGCGCCGAAAGTGCTCTGAGGAGAGGCTCGCAATGAGCGCCGAAGGTCCTCAGAGTACAAAAAGCTTTATATTGTGTGGGAAACAAAATTGCCATGGCTTCAAATTGTATTGCCCTGTAGTTTTTGACGGGCAAGTCGCTAGTTATAAATATTACTTACCAGAAGTAGAAATAATAATTATCCAAGGCAATATGATATAAGAATTTTACCTGTCCTTTAAGGTTTGGTGTTCAAGAAAAATTATTGTACATGATATAAGCGCAGTCTGCGTTTTGTGCATAATTTTTTTGTGTGTGTTGTTCAGTCGTATCCGACTCTCCATGACCTCATAAACCGTAACACACCAGGCACATCTTTATGTCCATGGTCATGCTGATCCACTTGGTTTACATGGCAGAGATACTGGAGAGGGTTGCCAGTTCCTTCTCCAGTGGGCCACAGCATACAGCTCCTGGTATTCCTAGGTGGTCTCCCATACAAGTACTGACCAGGCTCAACCCTGCTTAGCTTCAGTGTACTGTGACCTCTTGGTTCCCTGACTGGAATCAAACGCAGGTCACAATTGATAAAAGCACCGAATCCTAACCAATGGACCACCATTGGTCACATTGAAATACACTGTATTTACTATGGGGGAAGCCTCTATCAGATTAGTAAATATTGTTTATAAATGCAACCACAACCACATAAAATGTTACCTTCTATTTTTCTACAAATATCTAATAACTGGCTCCTAAATACTGCTTGGCTATTTACTCAACTCAATAAGCTCTATACTACACGTCATGTCCAGCAGATTGTACTGAATGCAGCTGCTTATGGTCCAGTGCATGTTCTATACAGTATATTGGGAATTATACATTGCCGTAGGAGATTGCAAATCTCTAGAATTTGAAGCATCGGAGGACATAATTACAAAGCTGACTCATAATACATTTATCAAGGTCAAAAGAGATCGCGTTGGGTTGGGAAATCCAATTCCAGAAGGTTTGTCGCTCCCTCAGAGCGCAGGATATATATTCCCATCTATATAATGGATTTTTAGCCAGGGATCCTAGATCCCCATTGCTCAGATTCCATAGTTTTATCAATAAAATAAAAATGTAATAAAAAAAAAAAAGCTTATTTTATATATATATATATATATATATTTTTTTTTTTTTTTTTTCCCTTCATACGAATGTAAGCAAATGTAAAATGCAGAATGGAAATATGGCCCTTTAACCCTTTCAGTAGAAGATGGACCTAAAAATACACTGCAAAGGGTTAATGCTCGAAGAAGTTTGTGCACCGTATGACATGCATCAGTTTTTACATTATATGACATTTTTGATTTACATTGAATCCTCAACCGCCAACAAATCAAAATATTTAATATCTGCAAAAGTGAATACGAAAACAAAATGCAAATCTGGTAGAAAAATGGAATAAGCCAAATTTGCATAGTTTCATGTACAAATAGGAATGTGGAGAGAAAATGTGCCAGGTACACAATAAGCAATGTAAGAGGATATTTTAGACATTTTGCATCTGTACAACTCAGGAAAAAAAATGTACAATGGAAACAAAAATGCGTAAAGGTATCAGGTACAACATGAAATCAAGACAGTTCACTGGAAGGTATCTATATCATCAGCCTTATTAAATTGCGATTCGGCCAATTGGATAGGGCTCTATATAAACACATAGCATATTTACAGAAGTTTTTAGTTAGTGACCTTCTATCCAAGAGCAAGGTCTTCACTAACTAAAAACTTCTGTAAAAAAATATGCTCTGTGCTTAGAGCCCTATTCAATTGGCCAAATCGCAATTTAATAAGGCTGCATAAATGTTGGCCATATCATGAGAAGACAGGATTCCCTAGAGAAGTTGGATACAACTGAAGGACTAAACAACAACAATCAGGTACACAACGGATGGAACTAGAGACGGACTCAAGCTTGAGATCCAACACATTAGTAAATACGGTGCACATGGTGGCAGGAGGATCTTCCATTGACCTGGCCATGGGATTGTGATTAGCTGCTCTTTGGATTAAGAAGTGGTCAAGGTATTAATGGAAAACAACACTGGGAAGGCTTATTTATCTCTCCTTCAACTGCCTTTGTAACAAAACAAAAAAAAACTGCGTCCGTTCTACATCAGAGAGCCATATTCATATAAATTCGCCAATGTTAAAGAGAAAGACGCAGATCAACTAATATTGTGCCCTGTGGGATCATGCCCACAAACATGGGGTCTCTTCTTTGCTCATTGTGACATTACAAAGGATAAATCTTCTGAAACATATTGTTCTGTTTCTACCCCAATATAAAACGTATCTTGCCCAGGAGAAACCCCAACCATATAAAATGACTTTCATCAATGGGAAGCTACTGATCTCCCTAGGCACAGAGAGCAAGGGGCCACATCTGAGTTAATCTGGATCCTTAAAGGAAACAAATATAGAGGTGCTCAATCGCAGAACTACCCTTACTTAATAGGTTAGTTTTATGGACGTATAACCCACTCTGAGAGCTGCCTTTAGTCACTTGTGCCCCTCACGGGGAGAAATCTCCTGTAGTATATCAGTCTGGTGTCACACAGAGTGATCCAGCCCAGAAATACCAGGCAATTCTACCCTAAACAAGAGAAACCGAAAACCCCAGACATACATTTTGGCCTTAGTTGGGCCTCATAAGTTGGGTGTAGCTGAACTCCCTAAGACAAAGGGCCTCGTTCTAATCCTACGTGTTTGGAATAGAATGAGGAGGCCGCAAGCTACTTGGCTATTGAATTTGTGGCCTCCGATCGGGTTGCGAGCGTCGCGCTGCGATCCCTTGCGATTAGTTCAATCGCAGCTTACTTCCGTCAAAGGCTTTGATCTTGCGAGGCCGCAAGAGATGCGGCCGCAAAAAAAAAAACAATTCACTATTCAAATTCTATGATCACCCTTCCACCATGTCAAGCCCGTAAATCGTTAAAAAAATATTTAAAAAATTGAGCCGAAGTTTACTTACACCAAAGAGGTTCTGCAGCACTCTTACTTACAAATCGTACAGGATGGCTTTTAAGCAAATAAAAAAAGCCATCCTGTACTTTTATGAGAAGCGAAAGTGATTTTAGGTCTTAGAATTTATGGCACAACATTCCCCTACTCTCAAAATCGGCAAATAAAAGTAATTTAGATCTTGTTAAGTTTTCCTCATAAAGCTCCTAGGACGTGTGAATCCAACCTCTGGGCTTGGAGGTTGAAGCCCGTAGGATTTCATGACGGAAATTTAACATTTTAGTTATTAAGTAGTTATTTATGCCGATTTGCGAGTTTGAGAATGTTGTGCTATTAATTCTAAGACCTAACATCACTTTCTCTTTTAATAAAAGTACAGGATGGCTTTGAAAGTAAGACCTACGACCTTGAATGACCTCCAAGTCCATTAACTCGTGGTTCAAGCCCTCGTTATTAAAGCTCATTCAAGCACACAAACTCTGAGCACTGTAAATGCAAACATATATACAAGACAGAACTGTGAAGCACTGTAAATGATGGGGTACACAATGGGGGACAGGAGTATTAAAGGCACAACACATTCTCAAGCTGGCACATCCCCACAATACAATACTAGATTTCACGTTTAATTTATGTCCAAAGTCCAACGGGCTTGATTAACCTCCAAGCCCGTACTTCGTTATTCAAGCCCGTCGGACTTTGGACATAAATTAAACGTGAAATAAAGTTTTGTATTGTGGCGATGTGCCAGCTTGAGAATGTTGTGACTTTAATCCTTATGTCCCCCATCATTTACAGTGCTGTTTGAGAAATGTAAATGCAAATATAATTTCCAGAGATTGCGGCCTTGCGATATTGAAAAAAAAAAAAAAAATATATATATATATATATATATATATATATAATAAACATATATTATTATTATTATTATTATTATTATTATTATTAATAATAATAATTATATATATATATATATATATATATATTTATTTTTTTTTTTTTTCTTTTTTACATGAACGCTGTTAATCCTTTGGCAGCAATGGTTTCCATTATGAATCCTTTGTCGTAAGCCAATAAAAAGCATCTTCAAGTGACTGCCCCCAAGGCCAGTAATGAGGTGAAACCAATTTATATCTCCAAGGACTATATTACTGCAGAGTATTATTGGCCCTACAGTGTTAAATCCAAGTGTCGAGCGGGCCCTTCACCTCAGGGTTTGAAAATGGTGCTTTATCTGCCAACATGTTAAGCGTGCCAGACCCTTCCATCATGGCAGCCATGTATTTTTAGGCTGGATTATTTTAATGTGTGCTACTAACACTCCACAGATGCAAAGGAAAATGTCTTGATAACATCCTCAGACAGTGATGGATGTTTGCGCTTCAAAAAACAGATCATGCTATAGTATTAATTTCAGAAATTGGCAGCAGGATGGGAAAAACATTAAAGGCAGCAATGACGTGTGTATGGATGGGGTCAATACATTGAAGGTATGAGACGTATAGAAGCCGGCACCTCAAGGTCATCTGGCTGAGATAGAGGTCTTGGCAGAGGACGCATTATTGGTATATTGGCAGCTACAAATACTCACATAAAATCATCACAAGGCCATTTATTTTAAGAACAGGACATCATAGAAGAAAAATAAATGTAATTTCACAGAATTGCTAAGCTTGGTTAATTAAAATACTGTAAATTGTCCCTTCTTTACACAGTTAATTGGATTCTCAAATCCTTCCCTTTATGCTGGTCTTCAGGGCTGAATGTGCTTAAAGGGATATGGAAGGTTCCTGGACTTTACTTGTTATATACCCATGTATCTATTTACCTTTATGTACTTCAACAGTAAATACAGAGCTTATAAGCACTTCTTAATAAAATAAACAAATAGTCCCTGTATGGGTCTGACCACTGCAGCATATGCAGACAGACTCTGTAGGGCTGGATGTGCAATGTAATGTTCCAGCCTATCAGCGACCATGTGTCAGGAGTATAATGCAGAGAGATGGTCACTGATTGGTTAGTAAAAGACACAGCACAGCAAGTACACCAGAGACTGTCTGTATACGCTGCAGCGGGCAGACCCAAACAGGGACTATTTGCATGATTGGTTAGTGTAGGAGGATTTGCTAGACAACTGGTGAAATTTGACATCCTGCCCCTGTATAAGCCAAGAAGATATGCAAAAAAGTCCCTCCCACATCTGCACAACCATCAATAAAATATTAATGGATGCCTCTAGGGATCTTAAGTGAAAGAGAGATGGGTAATGCAGTACTTAGGATGAACACCAAGGGCCTCATTCTATTATCGGCCGCAGCCGTTGCGGGGCCGCAAGGACCGGCCGCAAGCTATTCGGCTATTCTATTCCCTTACGGCCGGGGATTCCGGCAGGCTTGCGGCCGGTGCCTTGCTATCTCTTGCGGCCGCTCGCGCCAGAGGAAAGCCTTTGATCTAAAACGGCCGCAAGAGTTTCGGCCGTAAGAAATTCCTATTTGCAATTCAATTGCTCCGGGAACCCTCTCTGCAAGGCTAAAAGCGAGCCGCAGCTTACTTGCAGGAAAGAGGTCCCGCTAGCACCAATTAAGCACATAAAATAGCTCAAATAAAGACATCCTGCACTTTGCGAAGACTATAAAGGGATTTTAGGTGTTAGAAAAAATAGCACATAATTATCCTGTACTCAAATCCGTAAAATATTTTATTTTTAATATCCGTAAAATATCCATGTAAAAAGTCCAGAGTGCTTGGAGCACCTCAGACCCGCCCACGCCGCAGCCAGAAAATAAACAGTTAATTTGAACTCGGGTTTGGGCTGATGTGCAAGCTTGAGAGTGGGTTCCTTTTAATCCTCATGTCCCCCAATATGATCCCTAGCATTTACAGAGCTGTACAGTGCAGGCTTGAATTTATTTTTGCGTTTTTATATTTCTGAGCTTACGTCCGGTTGCAAGATATGCGGCCGGCCGTAAGATGAGATCCTTGCGGGGCCGTATAATAGAATCGCGAGTTAACAGAACCCCCGCAAGGAATCGCAGCCTTACGGCCAATTTACGGCCACTAATAGAATGAGGCCCCTAGTAAATAAATTAATTAATGTCAAATAATTATCATCAGACCTAAAGGCTATGCATGTAATTCATATAAAATATTAAACATAAAAAGAGAAGAGGAAAAAAAAAAGTAAAGACACTTTTTAGCACCAATTTAACATGCAAGTTTGGGCCAAATTATTGCTAAAATGTAACTTTTATTTAGTATTTTATTTAAAAAATATATCAATAAAACCCAAAACCTTTTAAAAATTTACATTAAAAAGCAATATATATTGTTCTTTGGGAAAATGGAGAATATACCCCCTGAAATCTCATAAATGGAGAAGTTACCCCCAAAACCTTGTAAAGCTAGATTTAATTTTGAGGGGAAAAATTGAATATCTCTGCTGAACCATCTTTAGCAGGGATATACACATTTTTTTTTTCAAATTAAATCTAGCGTCACAAAGTTTTTCATGGCCTAATTATATTCTAAGCAAACATATTTGTATATTTCCACTGTACAGTGATCCTTTAAAACAAAAGTTGCCATGTTTGTTCTGCACAATTAGTTAGAGGTTGAAAAATCATGCAGATTTATTTTAACTTTTTTTAAATTAACCAAGAATTTACTTTGATATTGTCATTTTAGTTAAGCCCTTCAAGCCGTCCCACAATCATATGTGTTAAAAAAAAAAATTAACCTAAAATATTTTTAAACAGTAAAGAAGAAAAATGTGTCTATTGAGAATTGAACCCAGGGCATTCTCCAGCACAGACAGCAACATAAGCTCAGTGCCACAAGCTCTGGTGCTATGCAAGCTACTAGAGTCGTTACAAATCATTTACCACTGCCGGATTCAAAGCTTGTACACTGCATTCAAATTAAGATTCATTACGTTCCGTGCTGTAAAGAGCTCATTACTCATTCAGCCAACATACTGAAATAGCCTGACTTCATTGATAATAACTCCATGAATTCTGCATACATTTTAAAAATTAAAATGCTTTTTCACTCTATCTAATGGTGCAGAGAACATATGGGGGACTATTGTTGTCATTTACATGAATTGGAGATCAGTATACAAATGTTTTATGTATATGCATCAAAAGCAAGACCTTGGCAGAAATGTTAAATTTAGTAAATATGTCACAGGGTTATTTTTCTCGATCAGCTGTTTCAGCTATAAAACAAACTAGTCCAGCAGGTTTCTCCCGGTTGCATGATTTTTTGCTGCCTTGCTTTTTTCCTCGCACAGACAACATGCAATCTTACCGCTTTTCTTAAAGCGATATTAAGCAACACAATACCAAGTGTCTATGACTCTGCTGACAATGTAGATATTGTACTCCTACTTTAGATTTTGCAAAAGATCTGGAAAATATGGTAAGCAAAGACAAAACCAGCGCAGGTGTGGTCTGGCAGGCCTGTAGAGCCTTTTATCCACATAATCACATGCAAATCTACAGGTATGTTTGGGTTGCTCTGAGTTTGTATTTATAGGACTGAAGAACGCTGAATACAATTAGCAAAGCAAACAAGATACTATTCTTACCATCTGTATGGATTTACAATAAAAACTCTTCATTTAAAAGGACTATTGAAGGCTCCAGAATTGTACTATACTATATTATTATCCTTTATTTGTAACGCACCAACATATTCCGTAGTGCTGTACAAGGGCTGAGCAAAAGGAAAACGCTATCAACACACTACACAAAGAAGGGCCCTGACTTTCTCAAAGCACATTCCAAGAAATAAATAAATAAATTATATATATATATATATATATATATATATATATATATATATATATTACACAACATTATAATTTATTTGTAACGCGCAACATATACCGTAGCGCTATACATTACATCCGTTGTGATGAAAGCAAAACAATATTAAGACATTACAAAATATGGCAGGGCCCTGTCTTGGAGTTTAGTATCCAGTGTCCATAGTGCTTTCCCTAGTGCACAATGCATGATTGAAAACTCACAGACTTACAATCTGCACACACACCCAATATATCCCTGTGTATCTGTGTACTTTATTAAGAAGTGCTTATAAAACTCTGTTTTTCCTACAATCAAACAAATAGTTCCTGTATGGATCTGCCCTCTGCAGCTCATGAAGACACAGACTCTGCTATGAAGTGTCTCATACTATCCAATCAGTGACCATTACTCAGCACATTCTGCTGTGCGACTGTGACGAGGTCCCAGAGAGACTCTGCACTGCACATCTAGCCCTACAGAGTCTGTGTCCACATACTCTGCAAAGGGTAGACCCATACAGGGACTATCTGTTTGGCTTTAGACATTAAAAACAACTTATAAGCACTTCTTAATATAATAAAGTACATAACAGTAAATAGATAGACAGAGATATTATATACCTAGTAACATCCAGGAACCTTCCATATCCCATAAGACCCCTAACCAGCAATCTGGTAACCATATACCTAACCATATCATTAATTCAACATTTTAAAATGAACACGTTAAGCCAAAAACAAACTCTTGCACTGCAAATAAATCTATAAAAAACATGTTCTAAATCTAAACCATTACAGACTATATGTTTCATAAAGTTGCAGCACGTGAACATGTCAATTGCACAATCGCTAATAAAAATACAGCTAGGGAAATGTTCTATATTCTATAAAAAGTGATTTATACCACTGCTGTGCAATAAATACCGGAGGAAAACGTTACCGAGTAAAAGGATTTAGAGATTTGATATATCTGAAACCACGAATACAAATCTGCAATAAATGTTGGGGACTATGATAGGGGATACAGCTCCACGATGCTCCCACCCAACGCTCTGCCCTAGATAAGAGTGCCGCACATATGAAGCTATCGATTGGGAAGAGCGAGAGTGGCTAGTTAAAAATGCAGAGGCTGTGCTTGTATTTCCCAAGTGACGTGACGCAGCGGTTTGTGCGCACTATGAGAGCGCTTCTCTTATGAGAATAAAATGGTCATCTCACATTGACCCGTGAGGGGATCATTGATCTGTGAGGTCATTATGGGTATTAGAAAGAATTAAATCTTAAGGGACCTAATATAAAAAAACATATTTAATCAGGGAAAAGGTCATAAAACTAAATTGTAAATTCGAAAATAAAAAAAGTTTGATGTTTCTGATGGACCCTGAAGGACACTATGATGCTTTGGTGGAAGTGGTGTGTGTGAGTGGGGCGTTTAGTAGATATGAGAACTGCTCTTAAAAAATATAGAGCAATGGGGAAGGGGCGTGGTGTCAGTTTTAATCATATCCAAACTACGGTACCCTTCTCTACCAGCTCTCGTGTTGTTTAGTTGTTGAGTAGAGTCCAACTCTCTGTGACCCTATGGACAGCAGCACAGCAGCCACATCTATTGTTAGGACTCTGGTCTCTTGGAAAAGTTACTGGAATGGGTTGCCACTTCCTTTTCCAGTGGACCACATTTTGTCTGACATCTCCACTATGACCTGCCCATCTTGGGTGACCCTACATGTTAGATGACAGCTTCACGGAGGTACACAAGCCCCTTCACCATGACAAGGTAGCGATCCATAAGGGGCTCATGGAGTGATGTAAAGCATAAAAATAGATTCCTGTACTCATAAAATCTTTAAAAAAATTCAGATTTTTTTCTACAAAATGTCCATGACTTACACACTTGCTAATGTTATTCTACTACACACCTAACAAACAAGTGCAGTTTTCCTTGAATGCAGGTTATATAAAAGGACCACTGTAGTTCATGTGGGGGTTTTTCCCACTGAGTGATCAAGGAGGTGTACGAGTCCATCTGTCCATCCTCTGATAACTCTGCCAATCATCACTGATATATGAATAATCTTCTCCCAGGATCCCTTGGCAAACCCCTATCTTTACTTGGGCAGTGCATAAAAATATTTATTATTATTATTATTATTATTACCCGTCAAAAAATGACGGTATATTATGGTTTTAAAAATTGTGTCTTCTGTCTGTTTGTGCGCCCTCTCTAAGTGTACCCTCTCTCTTTCTGCGCCCACCCTCTCCTCTCTCCCTCTCCTACTCCCCCCCCCCCTCCCTTTTATCTCCTTCTCTCCCCCTTGGCGCCCATCTCGAGCCTCAATGCACATTGCTCATGCTCAACTTGCAATTTGCGAGCATTACACACAAACTCACAGAGCGACAACTATATTACCGATTAATTTTCTTTTATACATTTTTGTAACCCAATGAAAAACCTTACAGTATTTTCTTTATCACTAAATCAATACAATATTCAGATTTATACGGCCCATACAGGGTTGCCTAATCATCTTTTCAATAACTTAGTCCTGGTTATAGGAAATCTCAAACACTACAGAGCTAGACAAGCAAACTAATCCTAATTAGCACATCAAAGCTGCCAATTAATATTCACAAGCTGCTTATTTGCATATAGATACAGCCACAACAACATGGAATTCCCGTGATTGATTCACACAAGAAAAAAGTGGATAACACAATATAGACCGTTTTTCATACTTTTTAAGAATAATTAACAAAAAACACTTGATTTTGGGGTGACAAGGTAAAAAAGAAGTGTTTTTCTATTGTGTATTTACCTCTCCTTTTCTTAAATCTAGGAATATATTGCAAGGAGCAATCCTTTCTGGGCAATATATGACCCACTTGGGATTCTCTGTGGAGAGTGTGAATACCACATTTATTTCCCAGCAAACTTTTGGTAAAAATAATTCTCTAAAGACAGCAAATGTCAGGTTTCAGAGGGAGAGCCAAGTGATGTCACAGATAATGCACCATGCACTTGAGATCCATTTAGCCGACCTGCCAAGAAAGTGACTCGCACAGAGCCTCATCAGATATTCACACAGAATGTGGTGACCAGACTTCAATTTGTTGGACTGCTGTTTCCCGACAGTTTTGAGACTTGATATCTCTGTTGTGCCGGATCGGTAATGTAATGTAATACTTGTTTTGCACATTTCAATATGAAGGTGCCAGCGCCTGGAGCGGAGGGCAAAGGCAGCCATGGGGCCGTGTGCTGGCGGATCAGTAGATTTATAGCCCCAATAATCCAGGAAGCAACAAGCACAGAATGAAAAATACATTTTGCCCCATACATGAAAAATAAGTACATTAAGCCCACATATATAAAACAGGGGTTTGCAAATTTACATGGAAATTAGGAGCCAATCAAACGTTTAAACATTTCTAGTAAAATGTATATATATATATATATATATATATATATATATATGTCAGTATTTCAGTTGTGTCCGATTCTCAGTGACCATATGGACTGCAGTACACAGGCACATCTGTCTGTTTCTGGTTGTGCTTATCCTCTAATTCTATTACTATATTTGTCATCCAACATCCAATGTAAAGCCACTATATGCAACTACCACCCCTTCTGTATAATAGTATTTCCTCAAATAACCCAAATTATCTTCCTTTTTTTATAGAAACCTTTTCTAAAATGGGCAGTTGGTGTTTTTAGGCAAATAAAAAAAAACAGTTCACTTCTGGAGACATATAGAAATTGTGTGGCTCTTATTTTGCTCCTGTTCTCCTGGATGGCTGCGAAGAGTACTGGGAGACTCTGTAGGATCCTGATGGGGTAGTTTTGACTGTAACAAGTCTTATCAAGCTCCCTAAGAAGAAGCAGATCTGGAGTCTTTTGGTAGCCTGGAAGTGCTGATTTCTGATGCAAGGATCCTAACGGATATAGAATCCAGATAGGAGGGTGCTGGTGCCGAGATTTACAAGAACTCAAATGGTCCTTGTTGGTAGTTAACCTGTAGTCTGTAGCAGGTGGTCCTATGCTTGTATAGCCCGACCAGCTTGGATTGTCACATATATGATGTACAAAATAATTAAATGCTCTGAGCCTGCTCATGTAGTTAATGCAGCTCGTGAATACAAAAACAGGTTCAGAGTGTGAAGTGCAGTGTTTTAAAATTAGCCAGTTAGTGACCTCTCTCAAGCAGCATGTTGCAGAATGTTGCCACTGGTTGGTTACTATGAGACTCTGCACACCCTGTACTTCGAAGTACACAGTCTTCATGAGCTGCAGAGGGGAGAAACCAATTTGGAACTATTTCTAAGATTTAAGGAGTAAAAACAGAGCTTATTAATAAAGTAATGCACATAAAAGTAAACCGATGCATAGACATATTGTATACCTAGTAAATTCAGAAACCTCCCATGTCTGTTTAATATATTTATCGTTTTTTTTTTTTTTCTCCTCCAGACTGGCATAAAAAAGGGCCATGACGTCTTTCCTTTTGTTTCAGACCATTAAAAGGTTTATAATTTATTTATGGCCTGGCCATATGGAGTCAGACTGCAGAGGGTACAGTGAACAGATCTGACTAGCGCTCTATAAAAAAGGAGTCACTGATGTGGCTACAAAAAAATGTAAAATCTCCAATATATATATACTAGCGACTTGCCCGTCAAAAAAATTACGGCAATAAGATTGTAAGGAAGGTTATGGTGTTTGCTCACAACTATATTTGTGATATTTATGTATATACTGAGGTAGCCGCGAATGCCCAGTAATCAAAATGCACAATGAAGACCATTATTATACTGCACTTGGACCCCATTTTACCCAGAATAATCACTCATCCAAAATCTGGAAATCAAGATACCCAGAGGTAATTTCAAAACCTCCTCAAAATATTCACTACACAAGCTAAGTAACCGTCCCCACGCTGATGAGAGGCAGTAACCATGAAACGGCTGTACGTGAGTGGAATTCCTAGCTTGTGTATAATCCAGCCCTAGCTTTGCTCAAAGGTGTTTGATACAGCGGGCATATGCTTAAGGGATATCATGTTTGATATGGTTATGGACTGAGAGCAAAGCCTTTGTGGGCACATTTGCATATCCCTGCCCCCCCTTTTGTGCTTGGGAATGCCATGTTTCTCTTTCCAGCATCTTCCCCCGTCCCTTCCCGTTGTGATCCTCGTTTTCACCCAGTTTCAGAATTTTTAACATTTTTTCATCCGCCATTTTTTTCCCTCGCTTAACCAATTTTCGAGCGGTGGAAAATGGCAAATATGGCTCCAATTCGCAACTTCACTCCCAGGCTTCCTGGCTCTCCCCCTGTGCCATGTGTGAGTGTTATTTTTTTATAAATTATTTTTAGTTTTTTGGGTGTTTTGTAGATACGCGTTTGAACGAACTGCGTGCTTCAACTGCTCACCTTGCTTCGCTGGCTCGCAGTGCAATGAGCACCTTTGGCTCTCATTGGAGCCAAAGTCCTGTGGGCCTGAACTGCGTCTTTTGCGCTCACTGCGGCCTAAATCGTGCGTGCGTTGATGGCTCTGCTCAAGGGATGCAAAAGCAAACAATATCTCAAACGTTACATACACGGACAACTATATATGTGATATCATAATTAGCTAGCACATTCATTATTTGAATATTTAACAATTACAAATTATTATTACTACTACTTATAATAACTTAATGAGAGCTGAAGAGGCCAAATAATATCTAACAAGTAAACAGAAACACAAAATTTGAAGACAGCCATTCACTCCGGATTCTCTTCAGTCAAAACTGTGGGGTTGCAGGTTGCCATGGCAACGGTCTCCTGCAGACAGCTAAAGTTCTCTTTGCAACTGTCACTAAGTGCTGTTCGGCCTAGGTGTACTAGTAAGATGTCCAGACTCCCCCTCTCAATCCCAGCCACCATATTTCTGCCAAACCACTGAATCCTTATCCTTGTCCTAGAACACAAAGTGCTGCACCCTCTGCTCTGCCCAAGGGATAAAGGAGTGGCCAAACAGTGATGTCCCCAAACACCCACATGAAAGTGTTTGCACTCAGAGGAATGGGAATCCCTAACACCAATACACAAACACCCTCCTCATATCAAACTTCTATTAGCTATTTTTACTATCGCTTGAATAACAAATTACAAAAAATACACTCAACTTTTGATAGGCATTAAGGTTATTCAGCTAGTAAAAGCTATACATACCGCCATCTTGTTTATGCAATTTTAAGCTTAAGTAAATATAACATTTTAGCACCAGCTTTCCCCTTTATTTCAAGCGCCACTTAAGACATCTTATTTTTCTTTGTTGCATCTGAAATACGGTATTTATATACACACACACACACACACACATTATACATATACATACATACATACATAAATAAAAACACAAGCAGAAAGTCTACATCACAAGGAAATGTTCTGCATATTGCACAGTCCAAACCAGCAGCAGTGTAAAAATACCAGCCAAAATTAGCTTTAACGTCCTTGCCAGCAATCGTATTGTATGTTGCAATGCTATGCGTGTATGAAAGAGAGTCCAACTCATGTGTGATTAGGCCCAGGCCGTGCAGTTTGAGCCATCAAAATTAGAATAATGTGCAACACATTTCAGATTGTTAAAAATATATATATCCAAGTTATACATTTAACACCTATTCTACGATAAAGAACTCCCTATATATTATGTTTAAACTTCACAGGATCCTTCCTGCATGATGGGAAGAAAACCAAAGTCATTGTCAGTGGTATAAAAGAGCAAAATACAATCCTCTGAGTAGTAATGAGCGAGTATTAAATTACATCTGATTGGGCGTCTCTGTTAATTTTCAATTCTGGATATTTGTAATTCAAAGTGCATTTGAAACTTCTTGTATGAACTCAACGCCTAAGGCACCTATGTTGGCCAATGAGCTGTGTGGAGTTGTGTCCTAGCCAATCAGTCAGTATCATGGCTGCCTCCCAAGCAGCTTTGGCTCGGCCAGTGAGAGGGAAACGGATACATTGCTGTAGCGGCCTCTGATTAGCCACAACTATTTATGAATTTTATACTAATTTAGCTTGGATTTTCTCTCTCAAAATAAACTGCCTGAAAACTGAAGACACTTTGCAAACTTTAAGGTAAGTTTATTAATGTTTATATTGGGATATTTTCAGGCAAAAAATGTTTGCATACACTACGGATTCTCCTCTATCAGATGCATTCATAATACAGGAACTATAGTTTCGTAAATACATATATTTCCCGACAGTATCCATTTAAAGTTTGTCAGGATCTTTCTAAATACGTATTTTACAGTGAAAAAGTACTGGACAATGTACAAGAAATCGGTGGATTGTGACATCTGTAAGTGCTTATTCGGAAATCTATAACCCAATTGCTGCAAGAAGAGAAGGCCAGGTATTGCTTTTGGGACAACTTCCAGATTAAAAAAATATAATAAAAAAATAGGATTATGCTCAGCTTTCTGTTTTACCTAAATCATAAATGACTGAATGGGGGCAAGAGCTTTATTTATTCCCAGGTTACATATTAAAAATATAAAAATGTGATACTTTCCATATACTGTAGGCAGCAAGATGAGGCTGGAAAGGGTTAACTAGAGACCGTGTTGTAGCAAAACTCGAGCTCTGCAAATATTCAGCATACAGAACATCACCTACATACACAGTCTGCACGAGGGATTAAGCACAAGGTTTTGCACTAATAAACTCTTATATTTGGTTATATTTTGCAAATTTTCATGTTTAAAGTAATATAGAAGTTTCTGGGATCGTGGATGCAAGTTTTGCATGAAAAAAAATCCCAAAATAAACATTAATAAAACTTACTCTAGAGTTTCAAAATCAACTGCCAGAAAACTAAATAAATTTGCAGACGGAACACCATGAAAATCCAAGCTAAATTAGCGTAAAATGCATACTTCGTTATAGCCAATCAGAGGCAGGTACAACAATGTAACAATCTGCATCTTGGTGGCTTCGGACATGCTCAGTATAATAACTGAAGTCTGAAGGGCAGACCTCGGACATCACTTCCAAAGTGCTTGCAATAAAATTTATATATGGTACCAATAGAAAAGCCAGTGTTACCAATCACTCCTACTGGAAGTCAGTTCTATGTCAGGTGTGACCTTGGTTTGTGGGAAGGTCCCTCTCATCCTTCCTAAGCCTCCAGTTCGCCCCTTTCTCTCTCCCTCCTCAGTTTACTTTTGGGCCTGTGTTTGGAGGGTGCCTCGCACGACTGTCTTCTTGCTTTTACCAAGCTCCATGTTACAGATTTGACCCGTATCTACTAGGTACCGACCACGTGCATGCCCAAGGTAACCGTTTTTGTCAGCTTTCACTTCGCCTATGTTGCATATTCGGGCACCTATCTAGTAAACATTGATTGTGTTCATGCCCAAGGTAAGTATTTGATTGCACATTCAGCCCATATTTACTACGTCCTGGACCATATACCAGGTAGCACTTTTTCATACCTTGATAATCTGGCCCTCAGCTCAGGTTAGGTTTATGTAGCATAGCCACAAAAACGTGCCCAGTCAACAAGCATAACTCGCTCATCCTTCATCACCATGCAACCTAATGTCCGTGAGGGCATTTACACTGCTGCAGAGCCTTGGTTCCACCACATATTGAGGATTTTTTTGGTCTTTACATACTAAATCTACCTTGGATTTGCCAAATCTGCTTTTGTTTTTACGTCAACCCAAGATAAAATGTTTTTTTTGGCTTTCACCAAGTACATCATCATAGATTACAGCCAATATCTACTAAGCACCGGCCTGGTCCATGTCCCAGTTTTTCATATTTTGACAATCTGGCCTTCAGGTCAGGCTAGATTTCCATAGCATAGCCACATATCAAACCCTCCAGGATGCTAGTCATTTGGATATGTAACTTTTTTGTTTTTTACATTTGGCTATAAAATATTTTAAATATTGTAAATCAATTTATTCAAATAATCTGCTGGAGTACATTTATGTCTTTTTTTTCAGTCCTTATTTAAGGGTGGGCAGTCAAGACTTCTTCATAGTACAGAAAGGATCCCTGTAGTATTCATGCTAAATCGGTTAATCTACTATTTTTGTTAAGCAATTTAAAATGTGCCAAATGTGTTTTTAAACAGGTACCTTAATGGTCCAGCAGCTCTGTAAGTGCTATTCCGTCACAGAAACACCCTAAATCCTGTTGGGTTGTGCAGTATATATATACACGATCAAGTCACGTTATGATCGCCACCAACTTTTGACAGCTGCTAGTATCCAATGAAATACGGCATGTGTCGGGAGCTGGCTTGGTGGGTATATAAGGTGACATGTAGGCATTCTGCCACCATCGGTGTCATGAGTAAATCGTGCGATTTATCCAACTTTGAAAAGGGGATGATCATTGGCTCTCGGTCAAGGGTGCCAGTATTTCTGAGGTCACCACGTGCCACTGATGTAAGAGGTGAACGTCGGCTGAGAAGCTTAGGTCTCTGTGCTGCCTCTGATTAATGTGCTCCTTGCCCAGTCCGTGAGTTTTGGGTGGCAGTCTCTTGGAAGGTTTGCTGTTGTGCCATGTTCTTTCCATTTGGTTATGATAGATTTGATGGTGCTCCTGGGGATCATCAAAGATTTGGATGTTGTTTTACAACCTAACCCTGACTTGTACTTCATGGCAGTGTTTGGTTAGTGATGCCTCTTGCTTAGGTGTTGCAGCCTCTGGGGCATTTAAAAAAAGGTGTGTATATAATGGCAGATTATGTGACACTTAGATTGCACAGAGGTGGACATAATTTCACTAATAATGTGTCTTCTGAAGGTATTTAGTTGCACCAGAGCTTTTTATGGGCTTCATAACAAAGGGGGTGAATACATACGCACATGCCAATTTTCTGTTTTCTATTTCTAAAAAATAGTTTTATGTGTATATTTTTCTCATTTCACCTCACCAACTTAGACTATTGTGTTCTGATCCATCACACACAATTCAGATTAACAAAAACATTGAACTTAAGGCTGTAATGTAAAAAAACTAGGTAAAAAAATAATGCCATTAAGAAACTTGAGACTTGCTGTGTTAATGTGGTTTCTCTGGGCAACAAATATACAGCCTTAAAATCCAAGCTAAATTAGCATAAAATTCATTATTACTGGTTAAAAAGAAAGGTCTTAAGGGTTTTAAGCACAGAGCATATTTTTTTTTACAGAAGTTTTTAGTTCGTGAACTTTGATCCAAAAGCAAGGTATTTACCAACTAAAAACTTCTGTAAAAAAATATGCTCTGTGCTTATATAGAGCCCGATTCGATTGGCCGAATCGCAATTTAATAAGGCTGTTGGTCTGTGGGACTCATTCAATTGCGTTTTGTTAGTGAACTTCTATCCAATAGCAAGGTCTTCCCGAACTAAAAACGTATATAAAAAAAATTATGCTCTGTGCTTAAAACCTTTTTAACCAGTAATAATGAATTTTATGCTAATTTAGCTTGGATTTTCAGAGGAGTTCCTTCTCAACTGCCAGAAAACCTGAAGACATTTTGCGAAGGTTAGAGTACGTTTATTAATTTTTATTTTTTATTTCATACACTACCGATTCATAATCCAGGAAACTTCTATATACCTTAAAAAATAAAACACTTTATAATAATAATACTTTATTGGCATTTTACTATTGTACCATAATTGGCACTGCTGCAATGGGAAGTTCTGGATAGCCTAGCCTAGATTTGTTTTGTCTGTACGGAGAGATTATATTAATTTTATTTTTTATAATAATTGTAGGCACTTGATAAGCGCAAAGAAATGTTACAGTGGAATATTCCACCGGCTCTACACATTTCGCAAGACCTGAGCTCACACCACGCTACATCATGACTCATTGTTTTTGACTTACAAATTATTTTAGCCACCCCAGTTCTGAACGTGCCAGATTATAATAGGCGTCTAGAATACGTGTTCATGCTCCCTATAATTACAGGTGTTGTAATACATTGTTTCAGGGCAGAAAACACAAATGTGATTAGACGGCTTACGCAAGCGCCGACAGTACATGACAATTTTATCTTCCATGTTTATAATGGACAGAAGCCAAGTGGTGACACATTATCAGTACTATTTCTAGGCTACTACCCAGAATCCTTAGCTGCAGTGAAAACACTTATGTTGAGTCATATTGTGAGAATACTGCATCGGATTATTTTTTGCTATTGATGGCACCAACAACCAAACACATGCGAGTCCCAAGGAGGACGAAACTAGGGGAATTACTGCATTATGATACAGTTATGAAGTTTAGCAATCAGAGTAAACTTCCATACAAAGGGGGGGGGGGGGGGGGGGACACTCACTGTATGCGGAATCATACTGTGAGAACACAAACTAATTGTTGGTACAACAGCAAAAAATGATCAAACAGTCATGAGTCCCAAGGAGGACGAAACAGCAGTCGGAGTAATCTTCCAAAGACAGGGCTCTCCCATCTTTTGAAATGTATTAAAAATGTATTTGATTTGTAGGTAACCCCTGTACATCGCTACGGAATATGTTGGGGAGTAACAAATAAAGCATAATAATAATAATAATAATAATAATAATAAATACATTGTATAGTAATTCAGGCATTCCCCTAGATTCATTACGTTTCACAAAGAGAAAAACAAGGTCTTAGGCCATGAAAAACCTAAATAAATGGGGTTTAAGTCAAGCTGCTAGTAGCTTCCAACTACATGAGCTTGATGGAGCACAGATGGTCGGTGGCTGAGAGATGTGCCTGGTGTGCTACGGTCCATAGTCATGTCCAACTTTTTGTGACCTAAACAACAACAACAACAACATCATCCATTTAGAAACCCACAGTTCACGTTTATACAGACTATCCTAACGGCTTGACCTCTTGTTTTATGGTGCAAAAGCTTGCAATCTGTAATTTCTTGAAATATATGCACCTTAATTTGTAATCTGCATGATGGCTACTTCTGGTCAATAACTGCTGAATAACTTGGATTTGAAGTGCTATTGTAAGAGCTGTTCATATTAAATATTTTTTGTAGTTCAGCATTAATGAAAAGAAATATGTGCGAACTGCAGCAAAGCTTTAGCCAGATAATAAAACCTTGGTAACCCAGAGGAGGCTTACTTTGGAAATATAGGGGGTATGGGATTGTAATGATAACCCCCCTCCCCCTTTCCTACAGAGCATGCTTCAAATTACCCACCCTGTCTGATGTGATCTCCACTTAAAACATTTGTTTTCTTTCCAGCAGTGCTCAAGACAATGAGATGTGTGGAGGGGTAAGACTGCAGTCATTAACAAGTAAATATTTTTTAAATTATATTTTCCAGATAAATATTTGCTGCTGTTTGCACGCATATTTTTAATGATAATTAATAGTGAACTAAAAAAGGCCAGTGTAAGAGCATTTCATGGTAAGGCATCCTTCTTTAAAACTGGTACACTTTGAGACACATTAAATGTTGCTACCCAGAATCCTTTGCTGCATCGTCTAACCATGTATTTCCTAAACCAGGAAAGGAGGACAGCACTGTAGTTAATACAGCTAGAGAAATACAAAGACAATACAATCTAAGTTTCCTGGATTATGAATGCATCTGATAGAGAATTAATAGAGTATGAAAACATTTTTTCCATGTAATACTTACCTTGAAGTTAGCAAAATGTCTTGTAATGTCAGACAGTTGAAATTAGCATAATTTGTTTTGGCCAATCAGGTTAGCCGAAACATTTGAGTTAAACCCTGGGGTTCCTGTTTCTGCTGCAAAGCAGCCTGAGATAAGTAGTGTGGCACTATGTTAGGAGCTATGGCAGCAGCGCACAGCACAGACAGGAAGTAGCAAGGAGTCATATCCCAGCAGTGATTTTGGAGTCTGCAATTGGCAGAGGAAGAAAGAACAGGTGATTAATGGGTTAAAATTGATCCCATAATGCTGCGTGCTGATAGGGTGGGGATCATGGGCCTTTGGGGGTGTCAACATAATTATAAGAGGGATTTTTAGATATTAATAAAAATAAAATGTTTTATGAGATGTGCTGCATACACGTTGGCTGCTTTTTGCCTATTGGGTGCAGAAATGTATTATTCCATGAAACTTGGATATACATTTAATGGGGACAGTGCAGACCCTGCTCTAGAGAGTTTAATTAAAGCCACACATTAATATTTAGTATTTAAGTGTTCATTAGTGCATCCATAAATGGATATATCTGAATATATTGTTTTAGTTGGGAACCAAAAGCCCAGACAATGAATCCTGTACCAATGAAAGAGATTACTCAACTTCCACAAATACATATCTTAAGTACTTGGGCTTTTCTGACATAGGATCAAGAAGAGTTCATGTAGTGAGACAATTTCTGGTGATAACTGCATTCTCACGGTTTGGAAAAGTGGACTCTTACCCCTTATACACTTCTAACAGCTAATTACTTGGAGATGATCCCAGGTGGTATTGGGATTCTTCTAGAGGAGCTTTTGTAAAAGTAGAACAACTTTAAGAAAACTTAAAGGGAATGTCAAGCAAAAAAAAGAAGTGCTTATAAAATAATAAAATAAAAGTAAATAGATACACTGGGATAATATATTCCCAAAGAAATCCAGAAACCTTACATGTGCCTTGAACATTTTAGAAGACCAGTTTGCACTGCAAGTAAAATGTCATTGAGCCAACAAACCCGGCATTCACCCATGACAAAGATGGGATCCAGAATATCAAGTTTATATAGGCGATCACATGTCAGTACGTTGGGTATGTGCAGCCGTGTACACTATGGGTGATGTTGCATGTTCCTTCCAGACTTCTACTCAAATATTTCCAGACCTTACAAGAAAAGTAAGTTATTTAAAAAAACACCTTAAAGAGCTGTCAGAATGAAATGTGTTGTAATAAATGATTATCTACTGAACTATCGTCACATACCTGGCGGTTCCAGGTAATATCTTATTGGCCTTGATCTTATCTGATAAACTTATTTATTGATTGAGATAAATCTGACTAAAAGTATTTGTACTGTTATGTACTAATATAGACAGTGCAATGACCAGAAGGGTGTTACATGGGAGATCATTAGGAAACTATTATAGTAAAGCAATTTCCATTCAATTAATACACGTATTATTATTTCATGCGCAGAAATATTGACGGAAACAATACCAGGCAAGGAAACCGCTATTCATTCTCATGATTTCATAGTAACATCCCATTTGGGAAGGTAACAAAAACATTACTAATTTATATATACATATATATATATATATATATACACATATATATATATATATATATATATATATATATATATATATATATATATATATATATATACACATATACATATATATATATATATATATATATATATATATATACACACATACACATACATACATACATATACATACATACATACATATACACACACACACACACACACACACACCTATTGCACTGCATTCTGGGAGCCTGAGCATGGACATGCAAATGAGTCCACAATGCATTTTCCCTCTAATATAAACTATGAAAAACCTGTGGCTGACTAAGAGCATAATAGGGGCATTTATGTTTCTGAAGAGCATTATATTTACTGGAGTAGAGGTGTGGTGTTGGTTTCAGTAAGATCCAATTATGTAACAAATACTTGTGACCTCTCCCTCACCTATCATGCCCTCCCCCAATGATCGATAAAAAATAAATAAAAATAAAAACATCCACAGAAACAGTCAAGCAGACTGTGTTACTATCTAGCATCTTAAATAGCCAATTAGTACTTCGGAACCATTTATTTGTATCTTTGGAATGATTTACGCAAGGCAAATGGTTATCCAATGTCCATGCTTTTTAAGAATAAGGATCTGAAACAATCTGATAATCTTTTTTGAATTATTGTGTAAATCAGTGACTTGACAATGAATAAAATGATCCCAGTTAACTGGCTTAAGAAAAGGCTTTCAAGTTATGTTTAAGGTGGATTCTGATCCAACCAAGATGGTTGACAATAGACGATCAGAGCCGTTGTTCTAATGAATACGTAAAAGGAAGACCCTCACTCACTACACATACACCTTGAATCAAGGTAAAGTGGACTCATAATTCAATAACCTAAATCCCATGAATTAAAAAACTTCCATATGCTTTGTTGCCCATACTGGCGATGGGTAAACCATTATTATCCAAAACAAAATGGCACTTACCAATCTGTAACAGAACCGGTGTCACCAAAGCAGTCTCCATGGCGTAGCAGAACTCTCTACCAAACATTACAGCTCCATGCATAACCCAGAGTCGCACAGGGATCCGGTCTATAGAGCTCTCGCTGATGGTCTCATCTCGGCTCTCGTTCTCCTTGGTCTCCTCTTTCTTTATCTGTGCCACGGGCAGCTCCTGAACTTGCATAGATTCCGAGTCAGCATTCTGAGGCGCCATCTTCATCACCACAAAAATATATATATTCTTAAATTCTATATAAATATTAATACTATATATCTTGAAAGATAAATAAAGATTTCTGTTTGTTCAGCTTTCGTTGTCGCAATCCTCATGCAATTAATACTTATATTCCTTTGTGTTCAAGTAGGGGTTTCCAAAACGTTGCACGTAAGCGAAATGCGCGCTGTACAAGAGAAAGGTATTTGGTACTAATTCAATCATATGGCTTGATGGTTTACTGTGAATTAGAGTTAAAAATCCATAATTGCCATTCAGTTAATACCAGTTTCATAATTTCTATAGAAGAAGTGGTAAAATTCTTTGTTTTGCTATAGCAGGCTGGAAAGGCGACACAAAGAGGTGATCCACTGTTAATCCCCATCGAGTGGCTGATTAATCTGCAAACAAAAACATTCAGAGAAAAAAAAAAAAGTTATAAACGTGAATTTTTGGTATAGATCAAAGTAGTGCATATTGTACTTGCCAATGGAGCTTCAGGCCACTGGCACAGAACGCAGAACTAATGCGGCGCAAATAATTTCTGTGATTAAGGACAGAAAATAAAATTACTATCCTTGATAAGGATAAAAGCACACACTATGAAAAGCTGCAGTTGTACAACCAATTAAATTATGTCCACGCTTGAATTTAGCAAATAAAAAGAATTAAAATCGGAATGAAGACCAGCCAAAGACGCAACAAAGGGCTTACATCTCCGTTTTAGCACAGCCCGAACATTACAAGTGCCAATTAAAGTTACACAAAATCGATACTCTATTAGAACGGTAGCTCTAGCTTGCAAATAAAGTCTGACCCGCAATTAGAAAAAATAAAACAAAAAGTATCAAGTTTCGGTCAAAAATATTACGAGTACTAAAACACTTATTACAGCTGTAACAGCAATTAAACACACAATACTGTACTGCATGGAAAAAAATAATTGTGCAACAGTCTCAAACCCACAAAATATGCAATTAAAAAATATTATTTTTAAAATGTTAGTGTGATCTACTGACCAGTCTTTAAAAGGGATATGGAAGGTTCCATGTTTTTAATATTAAAACAAACTACTTAAGTGTTCCATTGTATATCTAACCATAATGGTATTAACAAGTATTTATACTCACTGAAACCTTCCAAATAGCCTCCTCAAAGCTCTGCCCCAAGCAGATCATGCACACAGTATTTCTACTGGTACTAGATTTATTAGCCAATCACAGCAGGTTTTAAAATGTTGAGAGACGGTGATTGATTGTGATGGATTAGTACATGTAGTACTACAGAGAGTTACAGGGGTGGGTCTTTGTTACGCACTAGTTACTAGAATGATATTTAGATATGCAAAGGTAGTTTAATTTTAGTATTAAAAATAAACCTTCCATATCCCTTTAACAATTGTAGGCACCTTTCAGAATACAAACACACACATAGAGCCGCACGTTCCTACTCATGATTATGAATGGTGCCCTAAAATAGAAGCACTACCTAATGTCCTAAATGAGAAGGGAAGGGAGGTATTGAGACTTATCCCTACACGTCTTCGAAGAACACCGAATGTAAGCGTGTTGCTTTGAGTCACAGATGACTAATTCTAACACACCCCGAGCCGAATAGTCTTATTTGTTCCAAAGCCACCATGTCCAGGAAACCCGACATTATTGTGAGTATTGTTAGAGGAAGGGTGGGAAGTGTAGGTCATTTACAAAGAGGACCTGAATCATCTACATAATAATAATGAAACCGAATATGGGAAAAATACTACTAGTATCTCACACAACTTCAATAAAGGGAAACCGTACACGCATATCATAGGATATTTTGATAAAAAAAAAAAAAAAAAAAAAAGGCTGAAAGATTTTTCAAGGCTGAAAAAGCCCCGCCCCTTGGCTTATACTCTTTCCCTCCCCCTCCCTTATTATCCTTCTCATCACTTTAATTACGGGGGAGGTAATTAGAGAGGGGTAGAGAGGAGGTAAAGTGATGAGGAGGGGGGGGTTGAGGAAGAGAAGGGAGGATAAGGAGGGGGAGAGTTGAGGATGAGAAGGGAGGATGAGGAGGAGGGGGCTTGAGGATGAGAAGGGAGGATGAGGAGGAGGGGGCTTGAGGATGAGAAGGGAGGATAAGGAGGAGGGGGGTTGAGGATGAGAAGGGAGGGGGAGGGAAAGACATGAGGGAGAGGGGCTAAAGAGACACAGGGGAGGGAGAGGGGGACACAAGAAAGGGGCACAGAGGGAACACAGAGGCAGCACATTTCCCACCCTTGGCTTATACTCGAGTCACTAAATTTTCCCAGTATTTTGTGGTAAAATAGGTGCCTTGGAGATAGATATATATATATATATATATATATATATATATATACATACACACACACACACCACATATATAGTTGTGAGCGTACGAGTTGTTGCTAATGCTGCGGGCTTGCGCAGCGAGTCGCAGCCCTCGCGAAGCGAGGGCAGTGGCCGAGGGTCTCAGTTGCTGGCATGGAGCGCCAAAGGCGCTCCTTACCAACAACTGAGGACCCTCGCAAACTTCACGTCGCAAACCAAACAGCACGACACACACATTACGACACACGTTCACACACATTACGGCCTCGCAACACTCGGACACAACTCGCGAACATTACAAAATGTAAAACACAATACATACACACAGCACATACATAAAAACCTTACCTACACCAAGAGGGAGCACCCAGGACCTCAAAAATGCAACTTACACCTCGAATTTACTCGAAATAAAAGAGTTTAGAGACTAAAAAAAAATCTAAGCGAGAGAAAAAATGGCCGCCGAACAAAACGAAAACGAGGCTACAGCACTCGAAACTCGCAAAACACCACAAGAAACTCGCAAAACGCAACAAACCAACAACGGACAATACGCAAAGACGCACAACACAGATAAACCGCCATTTAACGCAAATGCGGAAGTACGACACTACGCGCACGGTTTCGACTCGCGCACGCACAGTATTACACTGCACACATTCACCACGCTCAGAGAGCAGCTCCACAACACTAATGCTGCAGCAATGTCAAAACACATTCACATCTCTTCAACACAATGCTTCCAAATAGGTAAAGTATATTCATTTATTAATGTATTATATCTACACACCAAACAACATTAGCTACCTTACAATTTCATTGCCGTCATTTTTTGACGGGCAATTCGCTAGTACATATATATATATATATATATACATATATATACACACATATACATTATATATATATATATATATATATATATATATATATATATATATATATATATATATACACACACACACACACACACACACACACACACAGTGGATATAAGCATTGTGTGTATGTATATATATGTACAGTGGATATAAAAAGTCTACACACCCCTGTTAAGATGTCAGATTTCTGTGCTGTAAAAAAATGAGACAAAGAAATAATTTCATAACTTTTTCCACCTTTAATGTGACCTATAAACTGTACAACTCAATTGAAAAACAACCTGAAATCTTTTAGGTAGAGGGAAGAAAAAATATAAAAATAAAATAATGTGGTTGCATAAGTATGCACACCCTTAAACTAATACTTTGTTGAAGCACCTTTTGATTTTATTACAGCACTCAGACTCATACCTAAAAAGACTATCAGCATGGCCCATTTTGACTTGGCAAGATTTGCCCACTCTTCTTTGCAAAAACACTCCAAATCTGTCAGATTGCGAGGGCATCTCCTGTGCACAGCCCTCATCAGATCACCCCACAGGTTTTCAATCGGATTCAGGTCTGGGCTCTGGATGGGCCATTCCAAAACTTTAATCTTCTTCTGGTGAAGCCATTCCTTTGTTGATTTGGATGTATGCTTTGGGTCGTTGTGATGCTGAAAGATGAAGTTCCTCTTCATGTTCAGCTTTCTAACAGAAGCCTGAAGGTTTTGTGCCAATATTGACTGGTATTTGGAACTGTTCATAATTCCCTCTATCTTAACTAAGGCCCCAGTTCCAGCTGAAGAAAAACAGCCCCAAAGCATGATGCTGCCACCACCATGCTTCACTGTGGGTATGGTGTTCTTTTGGTATTGTGCAGTGTTTTTGCGCCAAACATATCTTTTGGAATTATGGCCAAAAAGTTCAACCTTGGTTTCATCAGACCATAACACTTTTTCCCAAATGCTTTTGGGAGACTTCAGATGTGTTTTTGCAAAATGTAGCCTGGCTTGGATGTTTTTCTTTGTAAGAAAAGGCTTTTGTCTTGCCACTCTACCCCATAGCCCAGACATATGAATACGGGAGATTGTTGTCACATGTACCACACAGCCAGTACTTGCCAGATATTCCTGCAGCTCCTTTAATGTTGCTGTAGGCCTCTTGGTAGCCTCCCAGACCAGTTTTATTCTCGTCTTTTCATCAATTTTGGAGGGAGCTTCAGTGCTTGGTAATGTCACTGTTGTGCCATATTTTCTCCACTTGATGATGACTGTTTTCACTGTGTTCCATGGTATATCTAATGCCTTGGAAATTCTTTTGTACCCTTCTCCTGATGGATACATTTTAACAATGAGATCCCTCTGATGCTTTGGAAGCTCTCTGTGGACCATGGATTTTGCTGTGGGATGCGACTAAGAACATTTCAGGAAAGACCAACTAGAGCAGCTGAACTTTATTTGGGGTTAATCAGAGGCACTTTAAATTATGGCAGGTGTATGCTGACTCCTATTTAACATGATTTGGAATGTGATTGCTTAATTCTGAACACAGCTACATCCCCAGTTATAAGAGGGTGTGCAGACTTATGCAACCACATTATTTTTCTTTTTTTTCTTCCCTCCACCTAAAATATTTCAGTTTGTTCTTCAATTGAGTTGTACAGTTTATAGCTCACATTAAAGGTGGAAAAAGTTCTGAAATGATTTATCTTTGTCTCATTTTTTACAGCACAGAAACCTGACATTTTAACAGGGGTGTGTAGACTTTTTATATCCACTGTACATATATTACACACACACACACACACACACACTGCTATGCTTTAAATATAAAAGTAATACATTTAATACAGCAGGCATATGCTTAAAAAAAGGAATATAAAAGTAATATTTGGATTAAAAAGAGCGAAAATGCATTGTGGGCTCATTTACATATCACAAACGTACTTATTTTCTGAAGTTTTACAAATAGACTTTACATCTTTATAAATAAAACAAAAAAAAAATCAAAAAAATGCATTTTGGCAATTATTTAAATTGGTTCTTTAAAGGGCCTAGTGTAGATATGAGACTTCATCTGTCATTTATCTCTGGTCCTCAATTTAATAGCATTTAGCAATAAACATAATGCCAATAGTAACATAACCACAGAGTATTATTACAGAACAATAGTAATACAATATCTATGGAAATGGCATGATCATTGGGCGACCTTGTAATACTACGAAGGTCACTGAGCGATTAGGATGTGCCGTCTACATATATAAGCAGACAAATCACACGCCGATAGCCCAAATCAACAACTTCCTCAATTGTCTTGTTT
>CM050166.1:18026154-18031154 GCA_027410445.1 Discoglossus pictus
AAAGGGACACAGGGGAGGGAGAAGGGGGAAAGAGACACACAGGAGAGGGTGAGGAAAGCGACAGACGGGGATGGGAGAGATAAGAAGGTGGGGTGGGGGGTGGGAGAGATACAGAAGGGGGGGGGGGGAAGAGATACAGAGAAAGGATGGGGGAAATTTTTATATATATATATATATATATATATATATATATATATATATACACATATACATATATACACACACACACACTATCCTGTCATTTATGAGAGGCAAAAGACGAGTATAAATAGAATAGTGAAGCAAAATATAGACTTAACGCAACAAGCTCTTACACTGGATTCTCTATAGGGGCCTATGGCGGCCCACACACCACAAGCTGCAACAGTTTGATAAATGCAACAGTTTTACTTCATCATGTCCGTAGTATTAAACCTTTTTTGTCACAACTGCAGCCAGTTTTCAGTATAATAATATTTTTTTAGGATGGGAAATAAAAAATAACCTTCATAATTTCAAAGGGTTCCTCCTACCTGGAAGGCTGGCCTATTCGCATACCAAAAACTCTGACTTGGTCCTCTGTTGACTCATTAAGTAGTGTGAGAAGGCAGTTTCCACTCCATTTTTGGTTGTATAAGTGGTCTAGTAAGGTTAAGTTATTTTAAATGAAATAAAAAAAGTAACCTTTATTAATTCATATCCAAAACAATAATATTGTTATAGGTATGACGCACACAGGAAATACGTTTCTATTCAGTTTTAGGTATAGCATTGTGGATGCAGCTCAACATGCATGCTCTAACAGGTTAAAAAAAAGTTAGAGGCTCCATTAAGGATCAGATTTTACATTTGCATAACGAATTGCCACAGTATCATTTGGTTTTACTGGATCAAGATTACTTATTTGCATATAAAAAAATGTTTTTTTATATATATATATATATATATATATGTCTAAAACTGTGAAATACAGTAAGCATATGCTTTAAAGGAGCCATGTTTAAAATGGATTGGATTGACAGAAGGATGGTGCATTATGTGGCCTCATTTGCATGTCCCGCCCAGTTTTCCCAGATTGCAGTGCATATACTGTGTTACTGAGAAATTTGAGCAGGAAATAAGTTTTTATCAACTTATTTTTAGACATTCAAGTGGAATCACTGATGTACTATTCCTTATTTGTACTACTGTACTTTGTACGGTGGAGGGCTTCTATCACTCTTAGCCCACCATATGTGAAATAATTGCTATATACACATATATATATATATATATATATATATATATATATATATATATATATATATATATATATATATATATACATACATGCATATATACATACATACATACAGGATTGCATTTCCTTTAGAGGATTACATCTACAGAACTTATCGTTATAGATGAGGTGTTTGTCATTATTGCGCATTCAATTAATGAAAGGTTAACCCTTTGTGTTTGGATGCTGTTGACCTTCTAAGACATTTAGTTGCTGCGGAGACTCATTATCAGTGAGTGTTACTTAAGTTACTTGACATTTCATCACATTTAGGAGTTGGATGGCAGTACTATGGGCAGCGCATGAAATACCGCGCCAAGCTGTGTGCCCACGTCAACACCAACGAGTACTGGCATCAATTAATGGGAAATGTTATGTATGTGTGATTAACTTGTCACAGCCTGCAAAAAACTGCAACCCGTGAACATAAATAATTTACATAGTCACGTAGTAGTAATTGTTTAAAAAGGTGGAACTCAATGGACCAAGTCTTTTTTCGAGGAGCGCAGATTAATTGCTTGCATTGATTTAGCTTCTTGATAGAGATTATATATATATATATATATATATATATATATATATATATATATATATATATATATATATATATATATATATATATAAATAAATAGTACATCTGTAATCACAGTTGAATGTCTAAAAAAAAGTTTAAAAAAAAACTTGTTTCATTTCCAAGAATTCCGAGAAATACAGTTATTACACTGCATTCTGGGAACCTTGGCAGAGACATGCAACTGTGCCCACAAAAGCGTCGCTCTTGCAATCCATAACCATATTACACATGGTTTACTTTAAGCTTATGCCCGCTGCATCAAACCATGTTGAGCAAAGCTAGGGTTGGATTAGACACAAGCTAGGAATCCCACCCACCTACAGCCGTTTAAAGGTTACTGCCCATCATCAGCATGGGGCGGGATCCCAGCTTGTGTAGTGGATATTTTGAGTAGGTAGTTCACCACAATCATCATTTAATATATGGTGGGCAAAATAGCGATAGAAGCCCTCCACCATACAGTATATAAATACACATATGCATATATAGTACATTTGTGTTTACATTTGAAGGTCTAAAAACAGGTTTAAAAATCAAAAAACTTCCTACTCAGAATTCCCAGAAATACAGTTCTTGCATTGCACGCTGGGAAATTGGGACAGGACATGCAAATCCGCGATGCATCTTCATTCTTCGATCCAGTACCACTTCATATATGGCTCCTAATAAGCATATGTCGATCTATAAATATACTTATCTAGATTTACAATTTTTTATTAATTCAGAATGCTGCCTAATGGTGTGTGTGTGTGTGTGTAATATATATATATATATATATATATATATATATATATATATATATATATATATATATATATATATGAGCTTGCGTTTTCAATTATAATTAATAATAAACAAGTCACGTTCAATGATTTGAATAAGCAAAATTCAGCCAAACTGACCTGCTACTGCTCTCTGTACACTATAAGGTCAGTGCTAAATTTTCAGGCACAAAGGCATATCAATGCGGTTCATTGATTTGACACTTGTGGTAAACTGGTTCTTCTGGGCCACAAGCTTTTTATGTGGGACAGCCTTTGTTATCTATTTGAAGGATTGGAGTATCAGCCTTGATTTGAATGTCTCCACCCTAATAAGGTCATCAATGGGTTGGGCTGAGAGACCGGTCCAAGAATCTAAAGTGAAATTAATATTGCTTGTATAAAATCATTAAATATGAATTTAATAAATGGTAAATATATAAGTAAAATAACTAGCCCCTCTGGTTAGGGCATTAATCCTTTAAGATCCGACTCACAAAGGCACATATTTGGATATAAAAATGTGCAATTTGATGGCCATGGTGGAATATTCCAGTCATTACCGAAGCTCAGATATAAAGAACAATCACTAATCTTGTCAGCTCATTAATCAGTCAACATTTCCTAGTAAAAGCGGCTTAGAATTTTGAATTAATTACAATCTAAGTAGTATAAAATCTGAAGGAGGAGGAACTGTCAGGAGATCCGGCTTCCTCAGTGTTAGTATTGAGCAAGATGCAATAAAATCTTACCAAGACCTGAAATAATCCGAGCCTTAACACTCAAGGATGTGCATATCTTACGAGGTTTATAGCTTTATGATCTCGTGTTAACCAACTTTTATGGGATGAATTGGAAATGGAACTGTGCGGAGTCACTGCTTCTCCACCTAAACATTCATGAGGAAATGATGGTTGTTAAAGGGACATTGCAAATGTGATAATCAAATAAAAATCAATTGGTCAAATGCCAATCCCCATGTACCTTCATTTTCAGTCATTTGATCGGGCCAACTGTACGAGAAGTTGTTGTTTAGCCGTTAAGTTGAGTCCAACTCGGTTATATCCATGGACCGCAGCACAGGCACATCTGTTAGCCACTATGTCTCTGAACTCCCTCAAGCTCATGTTCATTGCTTTAATGGCCTCATCTATCCATGTCGGAGAAGATAGACCATCAAATCCAGGAATACTATGAATCCTCAAGGACAAAAAAGTTTGACACACATCAGTATTCTTCCCAGAAATTCCCACCAGCGGGTGACACGGAAAGAGGGGCGTGCAAAGAGCTCTACAATGTGTGTCTGCACATTACCCGCCTCTCAAGTCAGGTGGTGCCCCAAACTACGCAGGTGGGAGCCCCCCTAAGTCAGGCTGGGGAGAACACTACACTTCGTTTTAGATACTAATTGACTGGTGTATATCAATTAAGGTTTATTGGTTTTGTAGAAAGATATTGTCCAACTGGAAATGAAGTCAAACTGTTCACTGGAAGGTTTGATCATGAGGCCAATGCTCAAATTATTTGGCCATATCATGAGACGAGAGGATTCCCTAGAGAAGACTGATGCTCTAAAAGATTGAAGGCACACAAAGAAGGGGATGGCAGAAATGGATAGATAGGGTCATTAAAGAAATGAACATGAACTTGAGCGAGCTTAGAGGGGCCATGGCTAACAGGTGTGCCTGGCGTCCTGTGGGTCCATTGGATCACGGAGAGTCGAACACAACAACATTGCCAATTATGTAGAAACCTTCAAATGAAGTTGGGTGGAATTTTAGGGGTAATCTTCTAGTGGAAGCAGTAGGATAAACCACAGTTAACCATTTTCACTTGTTCAGAATAATTAATTAGATGGGATGGCAAATAGAACCAAAGGGCTATCTAATTTACCCATTGAATCTACCTAAAACACATGTCTTCCTAGTCCTATCATTCTACAATTCACTTTTGCTTTGCTGTACTGCAGTAACCACGTAGCTATTTCCCACAATGCTACAGGAGTTGTCGCTTTCCCATCAATACATTTCATGTAATACGACAAAGCATGCGGCTGAAGGCATCACTCCACCGTGCAAAAAATGATTCACTTTAGGCAATACATTTCTGTAGATCTCCATTAGACCATTTGTCAGATGTCAGCAAAGTATGCAAAGTATTATAGTTACATTAAGAGCTACTGCAATATTCATAAAGGTGAAGAATCCAACTACATTTAAAATGTCATTATCTGAATCTCTCCTCACACTCTCACTATAATTGACCTGTGAATGTCTTCAAATGGCTTCAAATGCATAAACACATTCTGTTCAATGTATTTCACTTGGTTTTTGTTATTACCCACAGCAAAAGTTGCAGTGTAGGACACAGGAAGACATATATACAACAAGGCGAGTCTGTGGGCCTT
>CM050166.1:18036154-18096154 GCA_027410445.1 Discoglossus pictus
GCTTGGATTTTTAGGGGGTATACATAGGGCAGCTGTGTGTATATGATGCGGCTTTCTCATTAGAAGCGGCTTTATTATATTTACCAGGATAATCAGCTGGACAAATAGATAGATAGATAGGTCTCGTCTGCTTCTGATTAGAAGCAAGGTATCCGGCAGTGGGTAAGTAGTACGATTAACCTCTTTATGAGCATATCTGCACCTGTCCACAGCAGGAACAGCCGCAAGGCTCTCCAAGGCAGTAAGAAATACAATATGTAGACACCTTGCCTTGAAAAGCAATATGGCAGCACTAGTAACTTGCCTCTCATAAATTATGGTTCTGTTCAACTCTGTGCGGTCTCTCGCGTGCCCTCTTTTTGTGTCCTATCGGTCTGCCTTCCTCCTCCCTCCCTCTCAGTCTCTCTCCTCCCTCCCTCTCAGTCTCTCTCCTCCCTCCCTACCTCCCTCTCAGTCTCTCTCCTCCCTCCCTCCCTCCCTCTCAGTCTCTCTCCTCCCTCCCTCCCTCCCTCTCAGTCTCTCTCCTCCCTCCCTCTCAGTCTCTCTCCTCCCTCCCTCCCTCTCAGTCTCTCTCCTCCCTCCCTCTCAGTCTCTCTCCTCCCTCCCTCTCAGTCTCTCTCCTCCCTCCCTCCCTCTCAGTCTCTCTCCTCCCTCCCTCCCAGTCTCTCTCCTCCCTCCCTACCTCCCTCTCAGTCTCTCTCCTCCCTCCCTCCCTCCCTCTCAGTCTCTCTCCTCCCTCCCTCCCTCTCAGTCTCTCTCCTCCCTCCCTACGGTGTGAAGAAACCACAACCTCCTATGGCACAAAGAAAATGCACCTTCGTCGCGCAGTTACGAGATTTTTCACTCTTTAGCAGCTTGTGAGTAACGCCTGCGCAGAACACACCTCACAAGCTTTACTCACACAAAAAAAAAAAAAGAAAACTTAGTAAATGTCAAGATTTAGTAAATAGTTATTTACCATTAGTTTTGCAGTAATTATTATTATTTTTTAAATCAGAGCAAACATCTCATACTCAAGTCAAGTGACACAGAATCATAAAAAAAAAAGCTTTTCTTTAGCATGAGGTGATGGCCCTGGGCTACGGTCGATTGGCTGGACCATTGTTCAGTTCTCACAGTGTAAATATCATGTACATCGAAAAATATCCTGGAGCAGTTTATGCCGATCAGTGTCCTCTACTGTTATATATAGTAAATAAATAGTACATCTCTGTTCACATTTGAATGTCTAAAGCAAGTTAAAATACCTGCTCCCGGCTCAAAAACTGTTATTACACTGCATTCTGGGAAGCTGAGCTGGGACATCCAAATGTGCCCACAAATGCCTTGCTCTTCAATCCATAGCCATTGTTAAACACTATCTTACTGTACAGTGACACCATAGGGGTCTGAAATTGCCTACAGTCGGTCAAGACTGAACAACACAAAAACACAATATTTTGTATGTCTTCTATTTCTGTAGCTGGACCAGAGGCCCTAGTATGATGACTTTCTATCAAGTGAGAGTAGCAAATAGTACATTTGATCATATAAAAAAAATTAAAAAAAATGAAAAAAAGATTTTTATTTATATCCTAGCGAATTCCCCGTCAAAAAATGACGGCAATGAAATTGTAAGGTAGCTAATGCTGTTTTGTGTATAATAATGAAATATCTAATACATTAATAAATGAATATACTTTACCTATTTTGAATCATTGTGTTGAAGAGCTGGCAATCTGTTTTGATGTTGCTGCAGCATTAGTGGTGTGGAGCTGCTGTGTAAGCGTGATGAACGTGTGCAGTGTAATACTGTGCGTGCGCGAGACCAAACCGTTAGCATAGTCGTGTACTTCCACATTGGCGTAAAATGGCGGGTAATATGTGGTATGCGTCTTAGCGGAATATCCGTAGGTGTTTTGCGAGTTTCTTGTGGTGTTTTGCGTGCTGTAGCCTCATTTTCGTTTTGTTCGGCGGCAATTTTTTCTCTCGCTTAGCGATTTCTTTAGTGTCTAAACTCTTTTATTTTGATTTAAATGAAGGTGTAAGTTGCTTTTTTTGAGGTTCTGGATGCTCCCTCTTGCTGTAGGTAAGCTTTTTTATGTATGTGCTGTGTGTATTTATTGTGTTTTTCGAGTGTTGCGAGGTCGTAATGTGTGTCATGTTTGCGTTGCCACGTAAAGTTTGCGAGGGTCGCAGTTGCTGGCAAGGAGCGCCTTTGGCGCTCCATGCCAGCAGCTGAGGGCCTCGCCTGCTGCCCTCGAGCCCACAACTAATTTATATATATATATATATATATATATATATATATATATATATATATATATATATATATATATATATATATATATATATATATATATATATATATATATATATATATATATATATATATATATAATTCCTCATAGCATAAGCCTGCCGTTATAACACAGCTTTCATGCATAGCATAGGATGCATTTGCACAAATTGGGAGACCTACTGACAGACAGCCGTTTCAATCCTATCGGATCTCATCAGCGTGGGGCTGGTACCCAACTCATGCTATAGAATCCTCCAAAACATCTACATTAAAAATATTCTGCATCTTTCTTTCATTATTTTGTGATCGTAAAAAGCTAACTAAAGTAAAACAAACGCCACACAGGAGGACGAAACGCACCAACCATCACATAACAATAGCACTTGATACCATATGACCTCACACGGAGGACAGGAAACTGCACAAGATGATGTTTTTTTGGTCGTTCAGTCGTGCCAGACTCTCAGTGACCCTATGAATAGCAGCATGCCAGGCACATCTGTCAGCCACTGCCCACTACACTCATGTTCAAGAGGATACATAGGTGCTTTTTGTACAAAGAGGATTCAAAACAATAGATGGGATATCCCTTTAGAACAGACCAACAAGGTTTTCTTATTAATTAGAAAGTCTATAAGATCTAACAAGTCCCCTGCTCCAGGTATGGCATTGGCACAGACATGGACCTCTTTAGGTTATAGCCAAGAGTTGTTTGAGCTGGTTCATTTCACCAATGGCTTCAACCATAAGAGAATGGCATTTAACTTACAATTATTAAACATCTATCTAAATTCTGGTCTACATATTCCATATTAGGGGGTTTAGTTAGAGGTCCCACAACTTGCAGTTACATAAAATGATGTACTAAGGGTGAGGTCATCATTAGGCCCTAGATGATGCCAAAGACTTTATATCTGATCAAGTCGGAGTAGTACGTACATGGGAGAGCTTTCGTCAGTCCTTGACTGTAGTAGAGAATTATAGACATGGTCTCTGGCCACAAGTGAGTTTATTAGAAGAATATGAATAACTCTACAATAGAGGGGGATCTAGGATTATTCCAGAAGACTGGAATTAAGGCCCTGGCAGCTGTAATTAAATCCAAAACAAATTAGTTTTTCAGGACATTCATTTCTTCAGTTGGAATGTTAAGAAGAAAGTACAAAGTTTAAGAAGGATTTCTGCATTAGTGTTGTGGGAATAAACCTTCCTGCAAAACGGTATGGGAGCATTGCCAACGTCCCATCAGGGTAAAGCTGGCAACATAGTAGGACAAGTTACATTTGTACAGAATCTATGCTGAATAGTACAATCTTGCTATCAGTTTATAAGCAGTTTCCAACGTGTTGGCCAAATGTAATGATTGGAAGAGTGATCAGTGTGGTAACTTGTCTTCCTTGCATGGTAATTCAGGACCTCCTTAAACAGGTCTAGGTGGGAGGGCTGGAAGTCTTTGCTTCCCTCCCACAATTGCTGGAGGAAGTGATGCAACTAAGGGTATTTCCAGGCAGGAAACTGCTGTTGCTTCCTGTTTTCTTCCTGGATGGTGTTGGTGATGGTTAATGGTATACTGATGGCGATGGTCTAACTGTGGGTAAGATCAAGCGTTTGGGGAAGGGGATTATATAGGTAGATAGATTTAAAAAGGGGTGTTGCTCCGTGGGTCTGGGCTGTGTGTTTGTGATACATTTATAGTATTGTGTTGTTGCCTTTTAATAAATACCTTTTAATGTAGACGAACCTTGTGTAATATTTATATATATTAATTTGGTGATACACCACAATCAGCAATGGAGGAGCGCCTGGAAGACCATGTCCTAGCTCTCCACGAGTAAACAAATGCCCAGAAGTAGAGGTGCTATCACACAAAGATTCAAATGAAGAAGAAAAAAACAAAATAAAGCCAATTTATCAGCCTCTTTTTTTTTTTTCCTTTTTTTTTTTTTTTTTTTTTAAAGTTGACCAAACCTATGAACCAATCCAGCCTTCCAAGAGTGAAACCTTGGAATGGTTGGGCGACCATTTCAGAAAGCTTCTGCTCAGGGTAAATGTTTGCACCATTTCTGTCGATTGGGTTTCTTTGACGTTGGTGGGATGATGGCTTGAACCCTTGATCACTTTGACACCTCAAATAGACCTACATTCATTTTGAAGCCAGGTCTTACTTTAAATTCGTATTAAGAAAATATCAGCATAGATACCTTATTTTGTTTCTAGAACAGAAGTGGACACAACATTTTAAATAATTTCATCTACCCAAAGCTATAAAACACCTTGACAAATCAAAAACAATTAATCATCATATTGTAGATCAGAGGAGATCTAAAAAGTTGAACTTGATGGACTAAAAGTCTTTTTCCAACCTCCATTACTATGTATTGATGGAAGTCTCAGAGTATTAGAATATCAAGACAGGTCATGCTCTGCGCACTAGTTTCTGGCCACGAGACAATATTTATTTAGTAAAACGTGTGTCCAGTCCGGACGAGTACAAAAGCACGGTCTAATCACAACATTTTATTTCCAGCCCATTTACAGCGTCCGAGTTCGTTAGCAACAACATTCCATTGCGGGATCTTCTGCCAAAATTCTCCCGGACCACGTAACATTGGTCTAAATTGATAAGGACTGGTTCAAAAAACCGATCCATAACAAAAGGTGGAGAAGTGATGTACAAATAGGTGTAAAAATGTTGGTATTTTAACAATTTAATGGGCTGGGACTTGAATATCAGACACATACACTTCCTTTCCACATCTGAACATAGCTTATAATCTATTTTTAGTAAGAGTACATAAGACTTTCTAATATTCCTCTCCTCGGGATAAACTTGCACAACAACACTGGCCAAATATAGGGCTCTGCCAAGAGGCATCTACTTCATACCTCACTCGATGTCCTTAACATCTTAAATCAATGTTACTGCAAGATTATGTGCGGAACTACATGTCTATCAGCACCAACATTAGATGGAAGAGTCAAAACAGTCCAATACCTTGGCAAACGCAATGACCTTCAGAATGATTTTTCCAACATAAATATCAGATTAGCCTTTAATTATAGACCGCAAACATATACCTTGGTGTTATATAGCACGGGATTGGAATTACAAGTCTCAGTAATAAAGTAAATTATAAACTAAATGTTCGGAGAGTCATCACAAGTGTGAACAAAAATGTATTTTATGGACTCCTAGTTCCAGTCCACGTGCAAAGAGGGATGAGGAGAGTCGAACACTTTAAAAATACCTCTACCAAGAGTCTCAGAGTATGGACAAACTTATGTGTATTCTACTCAGATCAGTGCGAAAAATAAATAAAGAATTAGTATGTAACACATTCAAAATTATCTGTGCCCTGAAGGACGTCACCACGAGCTCTAGTAGGTACCTAGCCTTCCACAGATTAAAAACAGTTGAGTGCCATCATCTGGATCAAGGGTATTCAAACTGTTAAGTTGGCCATTCTTCACAAAACACCTGTGGAGCCCAAAAAGGATTCTGAGAAGGGAAAAGTATGAACCATCGACATGGTTAATGGAAAAGTGGAGCAAGGCATAGAAAGAGGAACACTGGGCTGGATCACGAGTGGAGGGGGGGGCAGCAAATGGAGGACAGAGATTCCTGGGGTATAATACTAGAATTCGGCCACCTACTTTAATGGATGGAAAGGAGCCCCATCCAAGATCAAAACATTTACTCACCTCTACTCTAGTTTCTTTAGAAAAAAAAAAAAAATTGTATATATATATATATATATATATATATATATATATATATATATATATATATATATATATATAATTAGTAAATCCAGCAGAAATATGTATTTCCACACATTTTTTTTACAGGCAATTCCCAATTTAAAATTAAAAAAGCCACTGTGGCCGAATTACAACCAAATCCATTGCAAACGCCATCAAGTATTCTTTGATTGGAAATTCTGGTTTGTGAAGACTAAAAATCTACATCAGAAGACGTATTAAAGGAGCACGCCATTTCAGTGCCATTACAGAGTATTCAGTTAGTAAGAGGTTATGTTACGGAAACTTGTCTCAGGTTACCCTGCCCAAATGTCGGTTAGACAAAGCTACCGTAGAACACATTAGGATATGGAAAGAACTAACTTCAATGTTGGGGGCAATAAAAAGTAATTTTCTAAGTTATTTATGCTGCTCCCTAGACAGTTTAAGTCACTTAAAAATTCCAAAATCAAGTTGATTTATTCTTAAAGGGCTGAACACTTTTTTTGTTTCTTAAAAATAGTACAGTCGAGTCCGAATCTCCGTGACCATATAGACAGTAGAACACCAGGCACAACCGTTATGTCTCTGCCAAGATAAGCACAACCAAGGATACCGGAGTGGGTTGCAATTTATCTGACCTCTCTGCTATGCTCTATGGAGGTACACAAGCCCCTGCACCACAATCCAGAAGGGGCTACACACTGTACTAACATATAATTTATTCCTGAGCTATGCATGATAATATGGCACTGACCATCACCAGCTATGACTTGTTAATTTAGTAATAGTCAGTCTGCTCATTTGTTCATATGGTCGCGAAATCAATAATGTTATCATGCCGTTCTCTCCCTCCCTCACATTTATGAAGCACTCCAAGCTACAAATTAACCAACTGAGATGCATGCATGCATGAAAGAGCTTCAGAAACATTGCTGAATATCTTTGTAATGATTTACTGTAGAGAAAAATGGCTAGTAACAGAAAACAAACCAGTTATTGGGATGTTGACGTCCCTTTAACATACTGGTCTGATTTGTTCAGCCAATGAGAAACCGAACCAAGATATTCTCGTCTGACCAAGATTACAATACCAAATATTTTTAAGTATTAAAAATGAAGAACTAGCCTTTATTTAAGGTAACAGCCGGCCTCAAGATCTGGGGGGGGGGGGGGCAGATTTCTTCACCTCGGCTTCAGCTCATGTAGGGATTTTATAATTAGAGAAACAAAGAGATCATGGCCTGGCGGTTCAGTTCTAGCCCACCCCCATTTTTGTAGCCAACAACCACACCAGTATCCAAGTGAACATGCATAAAAGAAGTCTTTGCAAATTAATCCAAACAATTAATCTGTTGACAAAAACAACCCTTGGATGAAAAGTTGCAAAGGCTCCGGACACAATGTGGCCATTGCTGGTGATAAAGCCTCCGCTTATCCGAACAATGCAAAGCTTTCAAAGATTAATAAACTGAGCTGCAGTAAAGCCGCACTGTAGCATTTTTAAGATATTTCTCTGGATAAATATTAGTTTGGAGTCAGCCTAATCAGGAAGCGAAGGTTGCAAGGGCAGCATTTTTTTTTTCCAAATGCAAAATAAAGGAAGCAAAAGTTTAGGTTTTCTGCAAAACTATAATTGAAGATTTATTTGCAAAATGCCAACTTGTGAAAAGTTCCAATTACTATTCTATTCAAGTTTGCTTTAATGGCAGCAGACATTTTCCCTTTATTCCCAATAAGATTAGTAACTTTGGAGGAAAGGAAGGAAAAACAGATTCAGATACAATCTCTATTCAGTCCGGTTACAACACGGCTAACTTACATAGCCACTTGACAAGAAGAGTGGGTCCCATTAGGATGACCCTCCCCTCAAACTACAGACAGACCTGTAGTCCAAGATGCATAACTATTCACCCCCCTAAAGTCAATACTTTGTAGAGCCACCTTTTGCGGCAATCACAGCTCCAAGTCACTTTGGATAAGTCTCTATGAGCTTGCCACATCTTACCACTGGGATTTTTGCCCATTTCTCCTTGCAAAACTGCTCCAGCTCCTTCAAGTTGGATGGTTTGCGCTTGTGAACAGCAATCTTTAAGTCTGACCACAGATTTTCTATTGGATTGAGGTCTGGGCTGTGACTCGGCCATTCCAACACATTTACATGTTTCCCCATAAACCACTCAAGTGTTGCCTTAGCAGTGTGTTTGGGGTCATTGTCCTGCTGGAAGGTGAACCTCCGTCCTAGCCTCAAATCACGCACAGAGTGGTACAGGTTTTGCTCAAGAATATCCCTGTATTTAGCACCATCCATCTTTCCCTCAGCTCTGACCAGTTTCCCAGTCCTGGCTGCTGTAAAACATCCCCACAGCATGATGCTGCCACCACCATGTTTCACTGTGGGAATGGTGTTCTTTGGGTGATGTGATGTGTTGGGTTTGCGCCAGACATAGCGTCTTCTTTGATGGCCGAAAAGTTCAATTTCAATTTTAGTCTCATCAGATCAGATCACCTTCCTCCATACATTTTGGGAGTCTTCCACATGCCTAAAATTATATATATATATATATATATATATATATATATATATATATATATATATATAAATAAGTAAATAAATAGTACATATGTGTACTATTCTGCCTAGACATGTGGTTATCAAACTCGTTTGAGTAGACCATCAAAATGAGAAGTGGTGGACCATCCGAATACTGTGGAGGGTTTTGGGGACTATTTCTGTACTACAGGTTTATGCAGTTTTATTAATCTGGTTTAACCTTTTTTTGTAATGCCTATTGTTCAGCAAACTACCCGAGTAAAGCTCACTGACCATTGGTGGTCCTTGGACCACAGCTTTGGAACCTCGGTAACTCATCCGATTTTTAGGGGGATGTTTTAAAAACCAACCTTTCCATATTTCAGATAACCTGCTTTTCATGAGGGAACAGCAGGTTATCCAATAATGTTATAATGTTCTTTTAAATGAAAATAATACTATAAAAACGTTACAATACTACATTCAAAGCATCTAAAATATTCCAATTATTCTGGTACACAAAATGTGCCTCTGCATAATAACACCGGAGCCGGGGGCTGTTATTTCAGTTCCTGGCAGTTCACTGGATGGCTGCAGGGAAAAAATGTACCTGAGCAAATAAAGTATTTATCACCGACATTAGAATCATCAATAAGGTTATAACTGAACTATCTCCATCACTTACTGGTTAGGAGGTTTGTACAAAATCACTAGGCCTTGAACACACAGTTACAAGTTATATATAAGCGTTCAATTGTCTCGCTCTCTGTGCACTCTCTCCCTCTATGCCCCCCTCACCCCCCTCTCGCTCTATGCCCCCCTCACCCCCTCTCCCTCTATGCCCCCCTCAACCCCCTCACCCTCTATGCCCCCCTCACCTCTATGACCCCCTCACCCTCTATGCCCCCCCCCCCCACACCCTCTATGCCTCTCTCACCCCCCTCTATGCCCCCCTCTCCCTCTATGCCCCCCTCGCTCCCTCTATGCCTCCCTCGCTCCCTCTATGCCTCCCTCGCTCCCTCTATGCCTCCATCACCCCCCTCGCTCCCTCTATGCCTCCATCACCCCCCTCGCTCCCTCTATGCTTCCCTCGCTCCTTCGCTCCCTCTATGCCTCCCTCGCTCCCTCTATGCCTCCCTCGCTCCCTCTATGCCTCCCTCGCTCCCCTCACTCCCTCTATGCCTCCATCGCCCCCCTCGCTCCCTCTATGCCTCCCTCGCCCCCCTCGCTCCCTCTATGCCTCCCTCGCCCCCCTCGCTCCCTCTATGCCTCCCTCGCCCCCCTCGCTCCCTCTATGCCTCCCTCGCCCCCCTCGCTCCCTCTATGCCTCCCTCGCCCCCCCTCGCTCCCTCTATGCCTCCCTCGCCCCCCTCGCTCCCTCTATGCCTCCCTCGCCCCCTCTATGCCTCCCTCGCCCCCTCTATGCCTCCCTCGCCCCCTCTATGCCTCCCTCGCCCCCTCTATGCCTCCCTCGCCCCCTCTATGCCTCCCTCTATGCCTCCCTCGCCCCCCTCGCCCCCCTCGCTCCCTCTATGCCTCCCTCGCCCCCTCTATGCCTCCCTCGCCCCCTCTATGCCTCCCTCACCCCCTCTATGCCTCCCTCGCCCCCTCTATGCCTCCCTCGCCCCCTCTATGCCTCCCTCGCCCCCTCTATGCCTCCCTCGCCCCCTCTATGCCTCCCTCGCCCCCTCTATGCCTCCCTCGCCCCCTCTATGCCTCCCTCGCCCCCTCTATGCCTCCCTCGCCCCCCTCGCTCCCTCTATGCCTCCCTCAGCCCCCTCGCTCCCTCTATGCCTCCCTCAGCCCCCTCGCTCCCTCTATGCCTCCCTCAGCCCCCTCGCTCCCTCTATGCCTCCCTCACCCCCCTCGCTCCCTCTATGCCTCCCTCACCCCCCTCGCTCCCTCTATGCCTCCCTCACCCCCCTCGCTCCCTCTATGCCTCCCTCACCCCCCTCGCTCCCTCTATGCCTCCCTCACCCCCCTCGCTCCCTCTATGCCTCCCTCACCCCCCTCGCTCCCTCTATGCCTCCCTCACCCCCCTCGCTCCCTCTATGCCTCCCTCGCTCCCTCTATGCCTCCATCACCCCCCTCGCTCCCTCTATGCCTCCATCACCCCCCTCGCTCCCTCTATGCCTCCATCACCCCCCTCGCTCCCTCTGGGTCTCTCTCCCTTCAGGTATGCACTTAGGACAGCGGTGGACAACATGGTCCTAGAAGACTTTCCACAATCCAGGATTTCAATATGGCCCCGCAGGAACTCATGTGGATCAAAAATACTCATCTGCAGCAAACCTGAAGATATAAGCAGAGAGATTAAAAAAAAACTGAAATCCTGGCTGCCATTGTAGAAGCAAGTTGCCAACCATGGACTTAGGTTGTCAATACTCAGTCAAGGATGAGGAAGAAAAAAAAAATGTTTTAAAAGATCAGGAGCATGACAGCCCAGGCTCCTACATTATTCAATTAATGTATCTCTAGGAACCGACCCTTTCCCTAGCTGCTATAAATATAATGTGGCTCCTAGAAAATCAGCCTGGCTCCCATGGAATATTTAGGTTTTATGCTGCCCTGGGTCCAATCATTTTTGTGTTGCTCTCATGACTCAGTCACTGGTCTTCCCTTTATATCTATATATATATATATATATCATAAACACATATATATATATATATATATATTACACATACAAACACATATACACTTATAAAAACAAGTATCACTTATTCCAGTACCTTTAGCCAGCCTACTGCAGCCCTAAGCCTTGGCCTAGTCAAAAAAAAAAAAAAAAAAAAAATGATATTATGGGTGAGGGGATGAACAAATAAAAACACATTAGGTTTATTACTATGGATGAAGAAGAAGTTATAAGTCACTGTTGAACTAAATATAAACCTTACCAAGTCTGTCCATTCCATTTATGCAAAAAGTATAGATTGCATTAATATTCAGCCTTATCCATGTTCCAGGAATATTGTATTAAAAAGGGACTTATCCCCCAAAGAAAAAAAATATAAATAAGAAAAGTTGTTTATCTTCGAAATTAAAAACACTGGCTACACATTGTACATCACTGGTAATATGTATTTATAGTACGGCTGCTTTTAATTGTCATTATATATTTTCCTGCATATGATAAGAGTTCTTTGCAGCCCAGATTTGGCAGATATCAGTGGCACTGGTTCTTGTCTTTGTTATTTATAGAAGTAATTGGCAGGTATCCTGTGCCGGGGATGAATCTGTGAACATCGGAGACTTACTGGAACAATTTGCTAATGCAGAGAATGACTGGCATTATCGGTGTTAGGAAGTACATTTATTTTCAGGCATGCTTTCCATTACTCCTTCAGATACTGTACTACAATAGGGACGTAATTAAGTGCTTGTGAGTGGCATAGGCTTTGTGTATAATAAATGCTTGGATACTCTAAAGTATTTCTGCAGGACTTCCTTTGCAACTTATGCCCATAATTAAAAATTTTACAGTAGCAGTCTTTCAACAGACAAGCAAGATGATCTCTGTTATCTTGAAGGGTCTATTTCCAAAATCATTCACATTGCAAATAGAGCCCGGCGTGCCCTAAACACGCCATGGAGGCACAAACTAGCCCGGCGTGCCCTAAACACACCATGGAGGCACAAACTAGCCCGGCGTGCCCTAAACACACCATGGAGGCACAAACTAGCCCGGCGTGCCCTAAACACACCATGGAGGCACAAACTAGCCCGGCGTGCCCTAAACACACCATGGAGGCACAAACTAGCCCGGCGTGCCTTAAACACACCATGGAGGCACAAACTAGCCCGGCGTGCCCTAAACACGCCCTGGAGGCACAAACTAGCCCGGCGTGCCCTAAACACACCATGGAGGCACAAACTAGCCCGGCGTGCCCTAAACACACCATGGAGGCACAAACTAGCCCGGCGTGCCCTAAACACACCATGGAGGCCCAAACTAGCCCGGCGTGCCCTAAACACACCATGGAGGCACAAACTAGCCCGGCGTGCCCTAAACACACCATGGAGGCACAAACTAGCCCGGCGTGCCCTAAACACACCATGGAGGCACAAACTAGCCCGGCGTGCCCTAAACACACCATGGAGGCACAAACTAGCCCGGCGTGCCTTAAACACACCATGGAGGCACAAACTAGCCCGGCGTGCCCTAAACACGCCCTGGAGGCACAAACTAGCCCGGCGTGCCCTAAACACGCCCTGGAGGCACAAACTAGCCCGGCGTGCCCTAAACACGCCCTGGAGGCACAAACTAGCCCGGCGTGCCCTAAACACGCCCTGGAGGCACAAACTAGCCCGGCGTGCCCTAAACAAGCCCTGGAGGCACAAACTAGCCCGGCGTGCCCTAAACACGCCCTGGAGGCACAAACAAGCCCGGCGTGCCCTAAACACGCCCTGGATGCCCAATCAGACATTTATAAATAGGTGTAATACCAATAATATCCAATTGGATACTTTAAAATATTGGACTACAGTTTCCCTTTAAAGAAAAAACACATCAATAATTTAAAGAACAAGAATCAATCATCTCACACCCACGGGCTCCAGAACCCAACCATACAAATTTGGAGACCCAAAAATGTGACCAAAAAAAAAAAACATGCCGGTATAAAACGAGACTGCTCATTGGGATAAAAAGGTTAAAGGGACAGTCGCAGCTCATGATCTTTAGGTTTTAGCTGAAAGGCTGTATCAACACAAGCCGGGTGCACAAATCCCAGGAGCTCGGCCAAGCAGCCGGCCTTTTAAGCCTGTTCATCGGGAGTGACGTGACCCCACAGAGAGCATGCTCCTGGTTATGTAATAATCCGCTGGAGGTCACGTGATGTCACAAGATCATGTGACTGCGTCAGGGATCTGCGGAGGAGATTTATAATTTATATCAAGCACTCTACTCTGAGAATCACTTTCCTAATACGAAGTTGATTTATAGGCTGCAACTGTCCATTAAAATCTGGACTGAAGCAGATTGCCTTGTATAAGGGAAAAAAGAACAATATAGGCTGCAATGGTGGTCAGTCTTTGTTTTAAGCACAAAAATGTCACAACAAATTATCCCAGATAATAGAAGATTCTATTTCTGCTAAAACATATTCTCTATAAGAACAGCAAATAACAGAAACATAGATCAGACAAGGCAGAGCATTGGTATATATACAGTGGATACAAAAAGTCTACACACCCCTGTTAAAATGTCAGGTTTCTGTGCTGTAAAAAAATGAGACAAAGATCAATCATTTCACAACTTTTTCCACCTTTAATGTGACCTATAAACTGTACAACTCAATTGAAGAACAAACTGAAATCTTTTAGGTGGAGGGAAGAAAAATAAAAAATAAAAATAATGTGGTTGCATAAGTCTGCACACCCTCTTGTAACTGGGGATGTAGCGGTGTTTAGAATTAAGCAATCACATTCCAAATCGTGTTAAATAGGAGTCAGCATACACCTGCCATCATTTAAAGTGCCTCTGAATAACCCCAAATAAAGTTCAGCTGCTCTAGTTGGTCTTTCCTGAAATTTTCTTAGCTGCATCCCACAGCAAAAGCCATGGTCCACAGAGAGCTTCCAAAGCATCAGAGGGATCTCATTGTTAAAAGGTACGCATCAGGAGAAGGGTATAAAAGAATTTCCAAGGCAATAGATATACCATGGAACACAGTGAAGACAGTCATCATCAAGTGGAGAAAATATGGCACAACAGTGACATTACCAAGAACTGGAGCTCCCTCCAAAATTGATGAAAAGACGAGAAGAAAACTGGTCTGGGAGGCTACCAAGAGGCCTACAGGAACATTAAAGGAGATGCAGGAATATCTGGCAAGTACTGGCTGTGTGGTACATGTGACAACAATCTCCCGTATTCTTCATATTTCTGGGCTATGGGGTAGAGTGGCAAGACGAAAGCCTTTTCTTATGAAGAAAAACATCCAAGCCAGGCTACATTTTGCAAAAACACATCTGAAGTCTCCCAAAAGCATGTGAGAAAAGGTGTTATGGTCTGATGAAACCAAGGTTGAACTTTTTGGCCATAATTCCAAAAGATATGTTTGGCGCAAAAACAACACTGCACATCACCAAAAGAACACCATACCCACAGTGAAGCGTGGTGGTGGCAGCATCATGCTTTGGGCTGTTTTTCTTCAGCTGGAACTGGGGCCTTAGTTAAGATAGAGGGAATTATGAACAGTTCCAAATACCAGTCAATATTGGCACAAAACCTTCAGGCTTCTGCTAGAAAGCTGAACATGAAGAGGAACATCATCTTTCAGCATGACAACGACCCGAAGCATACATCCAAATCAACAAAGCAATGGCTTCACCAGAAGAAGATTAAAGTTTTGGAATGGCCCAGCCAGAGCCCAGACCTGAATCCGATTGAAAATCCGTGGGGTGATCTGAAGAGGGCTGTGCCCAGGAGATGCCCTCGCAAACTGACAGATTTGGAGTGTTTTTGCAAAGAAGAGTGGGCAAATCTTGCCAAGTCACAATGTGCCATGCTGATAGCCTCATACCCAAAAAGACTGAGTGCTGTAATAAAATCACAAGGGGCTTCAACAAAGTATTAGTTTAAGGGTGTGCATACTTATGCAACCATATTATTTTATTTTTATATTTTGTCTTCCCTCCACCTAAAAGATTTCAGTTTGTTTGTTTTAAGTTTAAAAACCTGCTTCCAGCTCAGAATTCCAAGAAAAAACAGTTATTACACTGCATTCTGGGAAGTTGAACTGGGACATGCAAATGAACCAACAAATGCCTCGCTCTTCAATCCATAGCCATTATCAAACATGGCTTCCTTTAAGCTTATGCATGCTGTATTACACAGCTTTAATGCAAAGCCAAGGTTGGATTAAACACAAGCTGGGAATCCTATCCATGTACAGCTGTTTCAAGCTTACTGGCTATCATCAGCATGGAGCGGGATCTCAGCCTGTGTTGTGGACGTCACCACAGCAATCATTTATAATATGGTGGGCAAAAGAGCGATAGAAGCCTCCACCGTACATATACACACACACCAGCAAGACATTGTTCTGCACCAAGAAACAATTGAACGTCTTTCCACCCTGAGTGTTATCTCTCCGTGGGAATCCAGCAGCAGTGAGAGAGCAGGGTATAGTTATGTTTGGTCTTTCATCTGAATTATTTACGAGAACACTTCCAAGAACAATTGCTGAATTCCCATTAGAGCTCACAAACGAACTACAAAGGAACATAATGCAAGTTGGAAAATTCTGTATAATATATATATATATATATATATATATATATATATATATATATATTTTTTTTTTTTTTTTTTTTTTTTTTTATTAAACTGAGCACATTTTTTTTTTCTATTTTTATGTTTTCTTTTTTCATGATAAAATCTTTTGGTGCAAATACAAGTGAATTCTACACTTTTTTTGTATAAACTAGCTGTTCCTTCATCTTCCTGCAGGGAGAGGTGCCTAGGTTCTGCAGGGACCAAAAATCACAGGCATCCTACAAATGGCAATAAAACGCTCATTGCTGCAACCTTTGGGTTCTTCTGTCATTCTAATCTCAAAGAGAAAAAAAAATAGAACTTGTAAATATAAAATATAAGCATTTAGAGGGAGCTTGTAATCTATGGCCCATTCAGGAACTGAAGGAATTTGCGTATGACCTCAATCATTGAGGAGCAGCAGCCTCCTGCTTAGGATTAGATGACACCAACAAGTTCAGTGCCATAAATGTAATTACAGAAGCATTTTTTTAAACTGCAATAAAATATTCACACCAGCTTGGCCTGGTCAGTACTTAGATGGGAGCTGTATGTTGTGGCTCACTGGAATGAGCAACTGACTCAGTATCTCTGCCATGAATACCAAATGGATCAGCATGGACATAAAGATCTGTTATGGGCCATGAGGTCACGAAGAGTCAGAAACGAATGAACGACGCAAAAAAAGGTGCAGTGCAGTTGTAATGACCGTCACGTACCGCTTCTCCTTGGGCATTACTAGAGACAAAAGGTCCTGGACCTTAATGCCCCCTAATATAAACGTATTCTCATGGCCAGATGCAGAGTGTTACATGGATATGCGGGGAGACCATATCTAGCAGGAAAGGGGATGGGCAGAATGGATCTGTATGCAGATAAACAAAACACTGCAGAGGATACGGATCAGCAACTGAACACTAATTATTATGGTGCATCAGTCTATTATCAGTACACAAGAATATGCATTGTACATAGACATGCTTATCTGCAAGCACAAGGGTAAGGAGATATATATATATATATATATATATATATATATATTTTTTTTTTTCACACACACACACACACACAATAAAATCAAGAGTATTGCAGGCTATATAGTGAAACCTTTGCAATTGGACAACAATGCATCACTATGTGCTGCAACACTCTGGATGTATAAAATTATGAGTGTCCAGTAATATAAATATATTCATTTAACTTATGCTGGGCAAAGAAGTGATAAAAATTCATACAGTACATTTGAACATCTAAAATAAGTAAAAAAACAACTTATTTCCTGCCCAGAATTCCGAAAAAATACAGTTACTGCACTGCATTCTGGGAACCTGGGCAAGGACATGCAAATGAGCCCACAAAGGCATCACTATCTAATCCAATACCATTTTAAATTTGGCTCCATATGCCTGCTGTAATACACAGCTTTAAGCTCAGGATAGATATATATATATATATAATTCTCGGACGTTGGGTACACAGGTGTTTCTCTTTTCAGAGGATACTATGGGCAATATTTATAAAGACAGGGTAGCCATCACTGAGAAAACATTAGTAGGTACCAACCTAACAATATAAGTAGCTGTGTGAGCCATTGGTATAAAAGCAGTTTAGGAAAAATCTGAATCATTGAAGACCACCCTTACTGTGAAGAACCCTTTTCTTTCTTTAAGGTGGAATCTTTTTACTTCTAACCTCAAGGGATGTCCTCTTGTCAGTTGAAAACATCTTGGCACAAAAAGCTCCCTTGACAAATCTTTTTATATAAGGTAATCATATCTCCTCTTAGACGCCTTTTTTCTAGAGAACACCCATTCTTTCTCACTAGCCAAGAAGCAGTCCCCTTGCATCATTCACTGCAATAATGAAATGTGCCTCACACACACACACACACACACACAACTTCCACCAATTTGTCATGGATCCCTCCAGGGTACTACAGAGGCGTCAACATTTAATCCCCCCCCCCCCCCCCCCCCCATTAAAAACTATCTGTATGACTTTTCCTGCTTAGTTATGCTCAGTGTCAGACCTAAAGTTTTCGAACAATGTAATTTTTCATTGTGTCGTGGCGCTTTAAGGACTAATGGCCACAGTCACAGCACAAAACAAGAGGGATTTCCAGGAGGACTTTTTCCCATAGACATCAAGCAACAGCACTCATGGATGTAACAGGGCACTGGGTGCTGCACAGCTGGTGGGAACAAAAGGATGAATAGACAGCCACTCACATACACATGAGCAAACAATGTCTTTTATCCGCCTCCGTGTACACAATATGGTCACCGCGCCCTCCTCTAACTAGTCGGGAAGGCAGCTATTAAATCATCATAATACAGATAAGCGCCGAGTCACAATAAGGACAAGTCCCTCAGACAAGGACAAGGCATTAGATTCATTGTAGTCAAATATAATATAAATTTATATATATATATATATATATATATATATATATATATATAAATAAATTGGGGATGACAACTAATTTTATCCAACACATTGTAATTGTCATACACAAGTCACACTTCACTTACTTCTATAAAGCTCCTAGAGTAACAGATTCTCGGCTCATGGGAATGTCCCCTTTCTTTCTGTTCACTCTCATGAGAGCTGCCATGTTTCAACCGGAGACCCACACACAGGGGAGAAGCATCACACAACTATCAGAAAACAGTGACATGTTATGGGCCGGAGCAGCATAAGACACTAGTAGTGTGAAGCTCCCCAGTGGGCATAGCCCCAGAGTGACAGATTATTAATTTGTAGAAGCTTCTACTTTCTTCCTGTTCCCTCACATACAGGTTGTCATATTTCATATCTGTTATCCAAGGCAGTGGGGGGACAACTTTGTCCTGGAGAGCCACACACAGATTTGAGGATATCCCTGCTGAGTACAGAAGAGATGGTCGGTTCTTCATTCATCCTAATTGACTCACCTGTGCAGAAAATCCTCTAATTCTGGCCTGTGCCTCCAGCTCCATCTAAAGTAAAAGGGGGCCACTCAGTCCTACAAGGCCTGTCAACAGTCCAGGATATCTGCTTCATCATACAGGAGTTACTCCTTAATACAGAGATTGAAATCCTGGACTGATGACAGCCCCCTTAAAATAGAGTTGTACCCCACTGCCTTGGATCAGGGGATAGGCAAGTTCGGTCCTCGAGAGCCACACACAGGCCTAGATTTGAGAATGACTCACTTTGTGCACAAAAAGGACAATTAGGATGACTAATAAAGCAACAGTACTCAGCAGGAATATCCTCAAATCCTGGCCCAAATTTGCCTACACCTGCTGATCATAGATGTGAAACCATGACAACATGCATGTGAGAGAACAGGAAGAAAAGGGGAATGCCCCACAAATGAAGTAATCTGTCAACACACATTCCTTAAAACATAAAATAGTCTTCAATATGGCTACAGATTAGTCGTTAGTCTACAAGGACACTCAGAACCCAGCTGCAGTCTGACTGGTTCTTGAATTTGACCCAATCAGCTCACGCAGCTCAGTGTCAGTGCCAAGAATCCATTTTTAAAATGGCGGCTTCAACTCTCAACAAACATGGAGGAGTAACTGGCAAACAAGGCAAGTTCCCTAATGTCTAAGAGTGATGTTCAATACAAACAATATTTTAGATGGAAATTCTTTAATAATTATAAAATGTACACATCATAGCTGCGTGTACTCAATACGCACATCTTATAAGATGACCTAAACATCTCTGAAAGCGCCATATGTCTATAAAGGACTACTATAAACCATAATAACACAGCTCGTTTTTAATTATAAAAAAAGGCTCTGTAGGGCCCTGGAGGGATCCATGACACATTGGTTGGGTGTGTGTGAGAGAGGTGTTTATATTTCTTATGGTTGCATCATTTGATGCAAGGCCCTGGTGTGGTATCAATTCTAATCTTATCCAGTGACCAAACAATGGCTCTTGCCTCCCCTGCACCCTTCCCTCCACTGATAAATACAGAAACACCGCTCATCATCCAGCTCTCTTGATGTGGTGTAACAAACACAAAATGGATTCCTCTACTCCTAAAGTTTGAGAAGTTCAGATTCTCAAAAAATGGTTTTATGCCCATGGCTTACACAGCTGCTAATATTGATAGTTTGGTACCTACGTAACAAACAAGTGTCTTTTCACTGTAGTGCTCCTTTAAGTAAAAAAATCCCATGTTTGACACCTTTTGTTTTAGAGGAAGAACACAATAAAGTTTACCAAGTATACAAATACAGGCTTTAATGTATTAACCAATTACTAATGGGAAACCATTGCCTTGATTGAGCCAATCTTCTTAAAAGAGGCAATATGGAGCTGAATTCATAGAGGGGCGACCATATTGACAGCAAGGGTACTTTACAAGTGGGAGGAGAATATAAATACAGATAGATAGAAATATACCCTTAGATTGTAAGTTTGCGAGTTTTCAATTGTGTGTCAGTGTCTTGGAAACAAGCTCTATGTGCATTTGATTATATGCTCAAAAACAGGGCCCTCCATTCTTTATAAGGTGTTAAGTTTGTTTTTGCCTTGTACAATACCACTGTACAGCGCTACGGAATATGTTGGCGCGATATAAATAAAGACAATAATAATAATAATAATAAATAAAAATGGTTGCCTCCACTGCATCATAAGAGCACATAATAAAAAAATAAAATATATATATATATATATATATATATATATATATATATATATATATATATATATATATAATAATAATAATAATAATAATAATAATAATAATATATATATATATATATATATATTACAGGCTTTCATTTATTCTTCCTAAAGCATATATCAGAAACTATCCTAGTTATTATGAATTAAAGTCACCTCCTCAATGGCTTTTGCGCCATAAATACTGTATAATATACTCCATTGTGGTATACGGAACACATTAAAATACTCTATTTACTAATGAAATGTTACAAAGGTGTGCTTAGTAATAATTATAAGTTAGGTTTATAGTAAAATGTTAGTTAATATAAGAATTAATAAGAATAAGAGAATGGCAACATGAATGAATATGGCGGTCCTAAAGCCAGGAATAATTATATATACACAGACATTATTCTCAAGTGGTTACACTTTGTCACCACAATCAATAATATTACATTAGGCCATAAGCAAGTCATTGTGGGGGATTCTTAGAGGTATTACAATAAAAAAAGGTTTTAGTTTTTATAAAGCTACTAATTAAGCAATTAAGCAGTAAATAGCACATGTAGTATGTACAATAATATTTCCCAATCGTTGTTCCTCTTTCTGACATGGCGTGATGCTCATAAGGCGCTTGATGTAAAATCTCTGTCTCAGCAGTTTTGAAGTGTTTATGTCTGCCTCTCGTGACCTCAGACAGCTTCCTCAGACCCCTGAGTCATACTTAAAGGAACTAACCCCTATCTGAGCAGGAGGCCTCTGGGATGGAGGTGGTGCTTAACGTTATCTGCTAATCAACTGTAGACAAAAAAAAAAAACACACTCTCTTGAATTCTTTTGGTCGTTCAATCGTGTCCGACTCTGTGACCTCATGGACCGCAACACACTATGCTGATCCACTTGGTATTTCTGGTAGAGATATTGAAGTGGTTTGGCAGTTCCTTCTCCAGTTGGCCACAGCATCCAGCTCCTGATATTCCTAGGTGGTCTCCCATCCAAGTACTGACCAGGCCCAACCCTGCATGGCTTCAGGGTGGTGTGAACTATTGGTTCTTTGACTGGAATCAAACCCAGATCACATCGGTTAAAGCACCGAATCCGAACCACTGGGCCACTAGGGAACCCTCTTTGGTTTTAGAAGGAACCAAAAGAAAAATTACTGTGCAAGACAGTTCTAGAAATTTAATTACAAACTGCATTATATTAGATTGTAAGCTCTTCTGAATAGGGACCTCATTACTGTCGCACAAAGTTGTCTGCTGACCCATTTGTATTATATTGTACTTTTAATTTTACACTTGTACCCACTATGCTCTATTCCGCTTTGTAAATAGCGCTACGGAAAATGGTGCATTATTATTATTATTATTATTATTATTATTATTATTTCTCTTTATAATGTGCCAGCATTTTCCGTAGCGCGATTTACATTTATTGCAGAATGTAATAAAACCTGTAGACAGTTTATCTGAACCTCTATTAATATTATTATTTCTCATTGTTTATAATAGAGGTTCAGATAAACTGTCTACAGGTTGTATTACATTCTGCAATAAACGTAAATAGCGCTATGGAAAATGTTGGCGCATTATAAAGAGAAATCACATATATTGTTGTGGGCAAGCGGGTTGTTGCTAACGCTGCGGGCTCGAGAAGCGAGGGCCGCAGTTGCTGGCATGGAGCGCCGAAGGCGCTCCTTTCCAGCAACTGCGGACCTCGCAAAATTTACAGACTTACGAAAAACAAATATGAGACACGAAACGTAGAAAAAAAATCCATTACGACCTCACCGCCCGAAACCCGCGCACATAAAAACATTAAAAACACAATAAATACATAAAAAAGCTTACCCACATCAAGGGGGGGCACCCAGGACCTCAAAAACTTACACCTCCATTTAAGTCGAAATACAAAAGTTTAGACAAACGAAAATCCCCTAAACGAAAACGAGGCTACAGGACCCTAAAGACGCAAAACACCACCAAAGACATACGTATTTTCCGAAAAAGACAGACGCGATCCAAGAACAAGCATGCCAACTCAGTCACAGATGCGTACCACACATTAGGCGCTATTTTACAACACTAACTTACACAATGCGGAAGTACACAGCTACCCTAACTGATTTTGCTCGCGCACGCAGCCTATTTACACTACACACTGCACACATTGTTGACACTTACACAGCAGCTCCACAGCACTGAAAACACACATTGTATACTGCAGCAACATGAAAACAGATTGACAGCTCTTCTGCACAATGCTTCCTGCAGATATTACTTCCAAATAGGAAAAGTATATTCATGCATTATTTCATTAGCCAAAAAACAATGCTCATAGCACAACACACAAACAACCAGCCACGCGAGCCAAAGGCGCTCAGCGCGAGGCTCACAATGAGCGCCAAAGCATCTTGGCATTACCTGCCTTACAATCTTATTGTCGTCATTTTTTGACGGGCAAGATGCTAGTAATATAATAATAATAATAATAATAATAAAATCCAGAGCACTATGTTGGTCTAATAAAAAGTAATAATCCCCTGAGGAATTTGCCTATATTTAAAAAAATGGATCTTAGAACTTATACTATTAAAAATATTAATTGATACACGTTAAAATAAGATGGAGTCATTTTTGACTTGTCTTTCTTATCCACCCACAAAGAGATAGGATGAAATGTTGTATTAACGAGAGTGCATCGCATTTAATTATAGATAAGCCCTTTAGGCACTGTTTTTTGTGCAGCTGGTTGCACAAACAAACAGACACAAAGCATGCTCAGACAAGCGCGCCAAAAAACAACGGAGCTTATCATTAAGTGGGGTTTCATCTGCCCAGAAGAATATAGAATCTGTGGGAAGTGTACAGAAAATTCCTTGAGATACGTCAATAAAAAGGCACTTGCTTGAAGTATGTAACAAACTAGAAATGATGCCCAGAAGAAAGCCGCTTGCATCAGGAAATGCAAGCACTGCTCTCCAGAAGTGTAAATACCCCTCTCACAATAACACAGAGGTTCCAACAAGGTACTATGGATGCCCCCAGGGCCCAGCAGAGGCATCAGAACTGAAGCAGGCTTAAAAGTAATAAGCTTAATTAATTTTTTCTCCCTATATATATATATATATATAATGTATTTATTTACTTTTATTTTTTTTAGTTAGCCTGCAAATTTATTCAAATTTGAGACTATTTTGTGCAATAAAACATATTTGAACTTTATGAAAAAATATAAAAAAAATTGTAGGTCGTATAACTAGCGAAAATAAGTGATTAGAGAGGCCTTTTGGAGGATTTTGTAAATGTCATATTCTGCAATTGGTTCCTCCAAGCACTTCATTCCTTGCTCCCTTTGGCCTCAGACAGCAGATGCTCCTCTGCAGACCGCAAAACAGAGATGTCGAAATGTTGAGAAGCCAGGAGTGGAAGCCATTTTATTTATTAATTTCTTTATATAGAGTACAGACTGATTCTAGGAAAGTAGTACAATAACCAGTGGCAATTGCACTCTAGTAACTACATAACTATCAAGGAGGGAGTATATATGAACTAGATCAGGCCTGGTTTAAGACTACTTCTGGAGTATGTGAGGGGGCGGCTAACGGACTGATTGTGTCTTTCTCCAGGTCAGACAAACTGCACACAGTGAGACAGCAGCCTGTAGCCATTGGCCGTTTGGAGCAGAGTAGAGACCTGGAAATCAGAAGAAAAAATTACAGGCGGATGAGGAACCTTTTATTGTTAATTTGGATCACTGGCTTAAGTTTTGTAAAACTTGGAAGAGTACAGCATTGGCATATAATAGTTGTCAAACTACGAGATGTCGCCACGCGTAATGAGCATTGAAGGCAATGAAACACGGCAGGACTTAGTAAAAAGCGGGATCGCCAGCCTGCAAGCACTTGACCAATGCGGAACTTCAGAAAAAAAAAAAAAATATATGAGATACGAAAAATACGAAGTTAAACGACGAACCGCACAAAGCAAAAAACAGTAAAAAAAAAAAAAAAAACACACAACATACAAAAAAAAAAATACAACAAAAACATCACACACAGCATGGGGGAACAACCAGGACGTTCGGGAGTGAGGTGGAACGCAAATTTAAGTCAATTTGGCCGAGTTTAGACACCGCCAACCGCGTAGCACTTTCACACAGGAACGTACGAGGTACAAAAATACACTATTACGAATGACGGAAAATGCTCGCGAGCCGCGTAACACATACACAAACGACGCCACTTTACAATCCTAACTTGCACGTAATAACATTACAAATCTACAATGGCGCTTTACACAACTAAACCAACGGTTTGCCCTCGCACACGCAGCCTATTTCTAACTCACAGTTGGGACATTGATGACACTTTCTCCTCAGGGCAGCAACACTCAAACTGTACATTGTATGCTGCCAGAAAATAAAAACAGATTGTTAGCTCTTCAGGCTATTGATTGCTGGACATATTACGAAAAGGTAAATTATATTAATTTATTAAGTAACTAATTAATTATTAGTTAAAATATAGATAAATATATATCTGTCTGTAATGAGTACCAAACGGTGCTCAGAGGAACAAAAGTACACGAGAGGAGAGGCTCGCAATGAGCACCGAAGGTCTTCAAAAAGTACCAAAAAAAAAAAAAAAAAAAGAGTACAAAAAGCTTTGCATTGTGTGGCAAACAGCATTGCCACGGCTTAAAATTTTATTGCCCCATCTTTTAGCGTTAATTACAAGTATGTGGGAAGGCGGAGACAAACTATTCAGTGTATTGCTATTTGCACTTTTATAACAGCCAATTGGCTTTGCCTATCTGCCCTTTGGAAATTGAGACATAAAAGATTTACAGCCTTATTAAATTGCAATTTGGCCAATTGAATAGGGCTCTATGTAAGCACAGAGCATTTTTTTTTTTTTACAGAAGTTTTTAGTTAGTGATCTTCTTTCCAAAAGCAAGGTCTTCACCAACTAAAAAGATATGTAAAGAAAAATGCCCTGTGCTTATATAGAGCCCTATTCAATTGGCCAAATCGCAATTTAATAAGGCTGTTAATGTTGATGAACATGTCTGCATACAATTAGTAAAATAAAGTTTATTTTTTTTTTACTTTCTATAGACATTTTTACCACGTTATTTCTCCCAGTTCTTTAAAAAAACAGCACAGATCACGTGGGGCTACAGTGTCCCTTTAAATCGCCATAAGCGTTCAATTTCAATAAAAAAAATACACCATCCAGGAACACGTAAACAAACGGCTCACATAATCATGACGGCAGACATGGAATACATGCTGGGCATAGTCTAGATGATTTGCCGTGCCAAGGACATTAAGGGGATCCAAGTACAAGTGTATAGATATCAGATACCCAGCACATGGAAGCAGCCATCGCTATGGGCCATATGTACTAAGAGTTAAGGTGTTGGGAAATGTGGGGAGGTCAAATCTCAGTATATAAACCCTACAGGGTGACACTGGGACAGAGGTCCTCCATCGGTCCTGCACCATTTAGTACATATAACATTATGGCTTATACCATGGGCGTATTTAGGTTATATGCTGCCCTATGCCATTCAGATTTGTGCGCAACGCTAGCAGCTCCTCCTTTCTACATCTCAAATCATGTAGGATTATATATTGTGTGTATGTGTCAGAGAGAGATGTGGTGCCGCTTCAGCCAGGCTGCTGCCTCCTGAAGTGTGCTTCCCTAGGCCTGGGCCTCGAGGGCCTAGGCAGAGACACCTCTGGCTGGAACCATAACAACCAGGTGAGGGACCATTACATTTATTACAAATAAACCCCCCACAAAATATCACGGACCAGAATAACTCCATAAATATCCAAATCAAACAAGGAATGTATAGGCAGCATCAGGGCTTATATGGAAGAGCAAATTCACATTACTCACTGCAGATTTACCAGGGTTCAAGACCCAGGCACGGAGGCGCATACATAACAGCAATTAGTTAGGAAACAAGGACAGAACAAAAGGGCATTTTATATCGTTCTAAATGAATATTGAAGGTTTCTGGATTTTACACACACATTGTGTGTGTGTGTATACACACACACACACTATATATATATACACACACATATACATACATACATATACACACACACTGTATAATACTATATTATACACACACATTAATGTATCTATTTTTATGCAGCATATGCAGACACAGACTCTGTTGGGCTAGTGAAGTGTAGTGTCCTAGCCTATCAGGGACCACATATCCACAGCATGTTGCTGATAGTTGGTCACTGATTGGTTAGTATGAGACAAAGCACAGCAGAGTCTGTGTCTGTATGAGCTGCAGAGGGCACACCCGTACTGGGACTATTTGTTTGATTTTAGGCAGAGCTTATTAGCACTTCTTAATAAGTACATAAAACTAAATAAATACACAAAAATATTATATACTTAGTAACATCCAGGAACCTGCCATATCCCTTAAAAAAAAGATTATATTATATATCCGAGTATCTCCAGCATTGTTTTAGTAACCATATACCAGAAGAGAGTATATTACTATGTAAAATAAGAAAAAAAGTTATGCATATTGTGAGAAATACATTTACTTAGTCACTGTATTGCAGACTAAGGCAAATTAAATTACTGAAATACCAAAAAGACTTTAGGTTCTGAATGGACCAAAAATGACAAGCTCCCTATATACGCTCATATTGGTTTCCACTACATTAATAAATTCCACATTTCAAATCAGAAGGTAAATGAAACCTTGGTGATCAGTAATATCAGTACGACATGGGAATCCAGTGCGCTTTCTTCTACCCTGTATAACCTGCCACACACAGGAAGAGATAAAGCTGCAGTCACTAGGCGGTGAAATGACAGATTTCTCAATCAATATGACTCATTGTATAGAAAGGTGTTTGTTCATTTTAATGCTGTACACAACTCAATATTATTTACTACTAAAAAGCCCTAAACGTGTGTCACTGGCTGTAAAGTGGGGAGGATTCAGCTGTACGACAAAATATCTCACCACAAGGACTAAATTTAGATTGTAAGCTCTACGAGACAAATCCAACCAAATGTGCATGTAAAAATAGCAAAAATACACATTACTCTTAGACATCACAACTAGGAACACGCGTACATCTTTAAGCAGCTGTACGTGGGTAGGCTTCCTGGTTTGTGTATAATCCAACCTACGCTTTGCTTGAAGCTGTGCAATACAGCAAGCATAGGCTTACAGGAAGCCATATCTAAAATGGTAATGTATTAGAATATATATATATATATATATATATATATATATATATATATATATATATATATATATATATATATATATATATATATATATATATATATATTCTATGTCCTTATGACCTTCACCAGCATTTCATGCCCCTCATATCTAACAGCAGATAATACAATGTATAGACAAGATAGCACGTTAGGTACATAATTAGCATGCATACATAATTAATCAGTTTTTGATCCATCACTATTATCCAGACGCAGGTAGACGAGACCTACAAATGCCAAACAAACATCTTGAAGGTTTTGCAGGGTAACACTTACAGACTGATAATCTTATTGGGGACGTGCACCTGTTGCATGAAAATAGTGGTTAGTTGGTCCCCCTAAATCTGCATGACCTTGGTCCAGTATTAATGACTATTATTTTATTAATAATGCCCATTATACAGGAGAGCACGTCACAAAGAACTCATTATTGATAGTGAGATCTGGAAACCATTGCAAAAAAAATATATAAAATAAAGTTTTATAGATGGCTGGATATATGTTTGCAGATGAATGGGATATTCCCACAATGCACTGAGCAGCATCTGCAAAACAGGACCGGGGGGGGGGGGACTGTTTGCAGCAAAAAAAAACAAACATATTTACGGTTACTCAAATGTTATTTATTACCAAATTAAATGGCAAAATATAGTTGCACTGCATATAAGGTGCTCGGGTATCATTGTTGCAATGGTTTGCATAATATAGAATTTATCTGCAGACCCCAATGCAGTTGTCCTTATAACCTTGAGCAAAATAACATGCATCATCAAAATAGACTGCAAGCTCTTCAGGGCCAGTGACCTATACATGGCAATTTGCAAAATAAAATATAATCAATTGACTAACTGCAATGTGTTTACAGTGTCTCGGAGAAATTAATTGCTAGCTCCTCAGGACTAGTAACTTATATACAGTAATGTGATAAATAAATAGAGCAAATAACTGCAATATGCAGGGGGGGGGGGTATCTTTGGAAAATCAGATTGTTAACCCTTCAAAACCAGAAAATGCTAAATATAAAACAATTAAGTGTAATAGTTTGGTTTGATGATGCACCTGCTTTGGAAATTGGATTGCAAGCTCTGCTGAATGCTATGCTCGAATTTGCAAAATAAAAATAAATGTAACAGGGGATGCTCTGCTTTTTTGGAACTTAGATTGCAAGCTCTTTTAGGCAAGCTGTTGCATTTAGCTAAAAGCAATAATGGGGGTAATTATATTCTACCTACGGTTGGATGCACCTGTAATGAAAAATTCGATGTTATACTTTGCAGTAAAAATCATGTTGCTGTATTGCAAAAAAAAAAAAAAGGAAAATTGCACTCTAATTTCCAAAGCAGGTGCAGAGTGTAAGCTCTTCAGGACAACTGAACATATGCAACAATTGTAAAAAAAAAAATATATATATATATATATATAATAATAATAATAATAATACTCTTTATGGATGGTTGCAACCAATTTCCAGAACATATTCTCTTTTGCAGCAATTTGCTAAATAACTAAAAGTGAGTAAATGCACCTTCCTAAGATTAGGATGCATCTTGGAAATCAAATTGCAAGCTCTTCATGACAAGTGTTCTTATGCTGCAATTTGCTAAAATAATAAGGTGCGTAATAACATTCTGCATAGAGGGATGCACCTGATTATACAAACTCCCAGGAATGCTTCTCCTATGCAGCAAAATAGGCATCAATAAAAAAAAGAAACTGCACCGTCCTAAGAGGGTGCATCTGGTTTTAGAAAATTAAATTGCATGTTTATATTTCCTAAATACAATTGCAGTATGCTTGGAGGGATGCACTGGTTTTGTAAATTAGATTGCAAGCTCTTCAGGACAAATATTCATACCCTGTTTTTAAAGATAAATGCATATCAGGGAAGAAACTGGAGTCAGACAGAAATGCATCTGCTCTGGAAAATGACCTGTATAAATAGTCGGTTTGAAAATTGTGATTGCAAGCTCTTCAGCAAATGTTCTCCTATGCAGCACTCTTTTAAGAGGGGTTTATCATCTTTGGAAATTTAAATTGCATGCTATATTCCTTAAGAGAAACAAAAAAGGGTATAACTGCAGTTTGATTATGAACCTGATTTGTATAATTAGATTGCAAGCTCTCTGGGGCAAGTTGTGTTGTATATTGCAACAACAAAAAATGAACTGCACTGAACTGCATCTGATTTGGAAATTATATTGTAGGTTTATTTGATAAATAGGAAAAAACAGGGTGCAACTGCAGTTTGCTTATGCATCGGCTTTAGAAATTTAGATTGCAAGCTCTCTAGGGCAAGTTTTGTTGCAAATTGCAAGAAAGGAATAAATTGCACTGAATTGCATTGCATGTTTATATCCTAAACAGGAATAATATAGGGTAAGACTGCAGCCTGTGTATATATATATGCACCTGCCTTGTAAAATTAGATTGCAAGCTCTCTAGAACAAGTTATGGTGCAAATTGCAAACAAGGAGAACATTGCATTGAATTGTAATATTAAATTGCATGTCTATTTTCTAAATAGGAATAAAATAGGGTATAACTGAAGCCTGCTTTGTATAATTAGATTGCAAGCTCTCTAGGAAAAGTTAAATTGCAAAATAAAAGAGGAATGCATTGCATTGAATTGCATCTAACTTGGAAAATTAGATTGCAAGCTCTGTAGAGCAAGTTGTATTGCAATTATTTTTTAAATAGCAATAATTGCACTGAATTGCATCTGGTTTTGGGTAATTATTTGTCATGTTTATATCCTACATAGGAATAAGACAGGGTAAGACTGCAGTGTGCACCTGACTGGGAGGATGATAAGACCCGGACTGGATCAGCATCTAACACTGACCTGGAGTGAGGATGCCAGCTCAAGGAAACTGATATCTTAAAGGGACACAGAGGAGTGAACAGAGTCCCCCACACCTGGGCCCCCCACAGATCCTACCTGGGGTCTCTCCGTGAAGGAAATGGTGAGGTTAGTGTGTCCTCCGAGCCTCAGATGGGGAGGGCTGGGTGTAATAACGGGTGTGGATCAGAGGAGCGGGCTGATCATAACCACATATAGATAATAATAGTGATAGCAGCACTTGATCGGGAGCAGCTCTCACAGACATTCACACAGCCCGGCCTTTATATGCAGATCGCTCCGGTGTCCCGGTGCCCGGCCTCTCTTGTTGTTCAGCTCCGGTGCCCCCTCCCCTTATGGTGGATGACAAGTGCAGCCTCCTGTGCAGCGGAGGACAGTGGGAGGGGTCTGGAGTGAGGCTCCGCCCCCGCACCGTATCACCAGGCTTCCTCTTGACGCATGTCATTAATATGTAGCAGCCAATGGGATGGAGAGAGGACGGGCGGGGCTGAGGGATAGGTGAGTGCTGATTGGTTTTACGGGTGTTGGGTAGGCGTGTCCTGTGTGAACCTGTTGTAGGGACCACTGAGCTTGGAGACAGTCTGTGACAATCTGTCAGAGGTGCCTGACAGTGATATAGGAAGGCCTGGTGTAGATATATATATATATATATATATATATATATATATATATATATATATACATCCCCTCTCCAAATATACACAATTTCATGTGTTTATATACATATATGTGTGTATATTTAAAAAATAAAAGATAATATGTATTTATATATACAGTATATCTCAATATCTACCTATATATACACATACATAAACATTTTAACAACATTCACTTACATATTGTGTGACCCCATTGCACCTAATAATAACCCTTAGACCAAGTGAGTCCCTTATGGACCCACATAGTATTCTATACAATAATTATGAGGGGCTCAATTGACCCCCATGATATTAACATTGACCTTTATCCCACTAGGGTCCTTATGTACCCACATGGTATACTATAAAGGGACTCCCAGCTGAAAGTTGATTTCGTTTTATAAAACATTACAATTTGGTTATACATTGCACCAGCAGTTTTCATCTATAGTAAATCAATTTTTGAAATATTTATAATTGATTTTTGCTGTCTCTGTGAGAAAATGTGCGGCTCAGAGTGCTAATGAGCATCTTCTGTATGCTAATGTGCTCCTCTATATGCTAATGTGCTGCTCTATATGCAAATTTGCTGCTCTATATGCTAATGTGCGGCTCAGTATGCTTATGAGCATATTCTGTATGTTAATGTGCTCCTCTATATGCTAATGTGTGACTCAGTATGCTAATGTGCATCTTCTGTATGCTAATGTGATGCTCTATATGCTAATGTGCATCTTCTGTATGCCAATGTGCTGCTCTATATGCTAATGTGCGGCTCAGTATGCTAATGTGCATCTTCTGTATGCTAATGTGCTGCTCAATATGCTAATGTGCTGCTCTATATGCTAATGTGCGGCTCAGTATGCTAATGTGCATCTTCTGTATGCTAATGTGCTGCTCTATATGCTAATGTGCGGCTCAGTATGCTAATGTGCGGCTCAGTGTGCTGCTTTGTTGTTCCAGACCATATCACTGGAACCCTCCAGTCAGAGGAAAAGGATTTTCTACTGGACAAAGTCTGAAACTCATTGGCCCAAACATGCATGGCAGCAGACCCGTTGTGGGTCTGGCTCCAAGTATGTTCTTTTTAAAAGTAGTACGTGATGGGTCCGGATGCTGGGATTAACATGCTCTGTTAGTGGCTGTTTGATCTGCAGAATGGCTACTGAAATTCTACTCCAGAGGTGTAGAAAGAAACCATGGGCAGAGTTAACCCTGTGGTGTGACATATATCTTACATATTTTAAATTGCTTGTGCATATAAAGTATGGATTGAAGGGTTCAGCTTTCTAGCCTCTCCTGTCTATCTCTACTCCCCAGTAATCTCTCCTGTCCCTCTCTACTCAACCGTAGCCTCTCCTGTCTATCTCTACACCCCTCTAGTCTCTCCTGTCCCTCTCTACTCCCCTCTAGCCACTCCTACAGTGACTTGCAAAAGTATTCACCCCCCCTTGACTTTTTACCTATTTTGTTACATTACACCCTTAAATTCAATGTTTTGTTAATCTGAATTGTATGTGATGGATCAGAACACAATAGTCTAAGTTGGGGAAGTGAAATGAGAAAAATATATACATAAAACAATTTTTTAGAAATAGAAAACAGAAAATTGTCATGTGCGTATGTATTCACCCCCTTTGTTATGAAGCCCATAAAAAGCTCTGGTGCAACCAATTACCTTCAGAGGTCACATAATTAGTAAATTATGTCCACCTGTGTGCAATCTAAGTGTCACATGATCTGTCATTACATATACACACCTTTTTGAAAGGCTTCAGAGGCTGCAACACCTAAGCAAGAGGCACCACTAACCAAACACTGCCATGAAGACCAAGGAACTCTCCAAACAAGTAAGGGACAATGTTGTTGAGAAGTACAAGTCAGGGTTAGGTTATAAAAAAAATCCAAATCTTTGATGATCCCCAGGAGAACCATCAAATCTATCATAACCAAATGGAAAAAACATGGCACAACAGCAAAATGGGCAAAAATCCCAACTGGTAAGATGTGGCAAGCTCATAAAAACGTATCCAAAGCAACTTGGAGCTCTGATTGCCGCAAAAGGTGGCTCTACAAAGTATTGACTTTAGGGGGTGAATAGTTATGCACATGAACTTTTTCTTCACAATAAAACATTTTTTTAAAAATTCAAAGTTGTGGGCATGTTCTGTAAATTAAATGATGCAAATTCTCAAACAATCCATGTTAATTCCAGGTTGTGAGGCAACAAACACGAAAAATGCCAAGGGGTGAATACTTTTGCAAAGCACTGTATACACCCTACACCCTACTCCCCTCTAGTCTCTCCTGTCTCTCTCTACTCCCCTCTAGCCACTCCTATACATCTCCACTCCCGTCTAGCCTCTCCTGTCCCTCTCTACTCCCCTCTAGCCACTCCTACACATCTCCACTCCCTTCTAGCCTCTCCTGTCTCTCTCTACTCCCCTCTAGCCACTCCTATACCTCTCCACTCCCTTCTAGACTTTCCTGTCTCTCTCTGCTCCCCTCTAGCCACTCCTATACATCTCCACTCCCTTCTAGCTTCTCCTGTCCGTCTATACTCCCCTCTAGCCACTCCTATACATCTCCACTCCCTTCTAGCTTCTCCTATCACTCTATACTCCCAAGGCCGGCACGACTTTGTTCAAGAAATGGTGGCCTTGCAACTTTCTAAGGGTCATCTGGCCAGGCAGGGTTGTTATTTTGACGAGGACGCTCCACCGATGGAGGATGGACACGGATTGAGGGCGCTCATGGCGGGGCTCGCAAACACCGTTGAAGCGCATAGCACTTTGACGCTGACCGCGAGGTACACAAGACTTGGAAAACATTACGACTTTAGCGGCCGAAAAAATTGCATGCGAGTAACTCTGAAAACCAACAAAAAACGCCAATTAATTAAAGGTATATTAAAGTGAGGTGGGTTATTTATGACTAGCTGATATCGCAGAATTCATAGTGTCTGAAAAATATAGTTTGCATGAAAAAATTCCAAAGTAAACAGTTAAGCTGTTAGCCTGAAGTTTGCTGAATTTCTTGCATTTGCAAAGAGTTTTCTCTCAATGTTGACACCCCCTGAAATTCCCAGGGATAATTAGCATAACTTATACAATGTTTCTTTTTGGCCTGGGGATTGTGCAGACATGCTCAGTTACCACCTGTAGTCTGCCCTACTGTGGGAAGTCACATGATTTCAGACACTTTCCTTTACTTTAGCCAATCAGCATGCGCATGTGCTGCATATTGGATATCTCATTAAAAATGAGATATCCAATATGCAAATCTCAGTTTCTGGGGATGTCTACATCACCCCCAGCACATTTTTTTCTTTTCTGCAAAAAAAATTAGCATTTTTCATATACACATTTTTTGCTAGGTTATGATGCACTCTACAGGATGCATTCATAACCCACCTCACTTACATCTACCTTTAAACAAATTAACTTACAACCTCATACACAGCAAAGCGGAGACCCAGGGAGCCTGTTAGTGAGGTTGCAAGCTTATTTTAGGCTTAATTGCTGTTTTTCGGAGTGAGGAACGAAAATGGTGGCCGAAAAAACATATATTTTCTCAAACAGGATCAAAACGAGGCCAAAACCAGTTACACTTAGCAGAACAACGCAAGGCACAGAGGACTTTGAAAATACACAATGCCGAAGCCAGTAACACCTAGTAGAACAACGTGAGGCACGCAGGACTTTGAAAATAGGCAAGGCCGAAGCCAGTAGCACCGAGCGGAACAACGCGAGGCACGCAGGACTTTGAAAATAGGCAAGGCCAAAGCCAGTAGCACCTAGCGGAACAACGCGAGGCACGCAGGACTTTGAAAATAGGCAAGGCCGAAGCCAGTAGCACTTAGCGGAACAACGCGAGGCACGCAGGACTTTGAAAATAGGCAAGGCCGAAGCCAGTAGCACCTAGCGGAACAACGCGAGGCACGCAGGACTTTGAAAATACACGATGCCGAAGCCAGTAACATCTAGCAGAACAATGCAAGGCACGCAGGAGTTTGAAAATACACAATGCCGAAGGTGCCGAAAAGTAGACGGGGGAGAGGTTTGCAATGAGCACCAAAGGCCAAAGGTGCTCAGAGGGGGCAGAGCCTCGCGTTGTGTGGCAAATAACATTGCCAACCTTAAAATTTTATTGCCGTAATTTTTAACGGGCAAGTCGCTAGTCTTAAATAATTTTGAATCTTATAAATTATCTTTTTAGAATTAACAGCATCCAATGTATTTGGGTTAGTTCAGGAGCCAGCACCAATTTGTTTTGCATTGTACTTAACCCTTGTACAGTGCTACGGAACATATTGGCACGTAAATAAATAAAGATAATAATAACATTGGGCATCGCCGCAAAAACTTAATGCCAACTATCAAGCATGGTGGTGGAGGAGTGATGATCTGGGCCTGCTGTGAAACCTCAGGACACGAAGCAATTGATTCCATAATTAATTTTTCTCTATAACATCCCATTCTAGAGGAAAATGTGAAATTAGAAGGATTTCCTTCAAGATATTGATGCTAAAGTGGTTTCAAATGTTCCTGAATCACAAAAGGCAGTTATTTTTCTACACATGACTACTAAATGTTGGTTAATCCCAAAAGTGCTCTCAATAGTCCAACATTATTGGTCACTAAGAAGCTATAATTATAAAGGAAAAATCAAACCACCCTGTTTGGATTTTAGGATTGTATGCTCAAAAAATGTTTGATACAATATTATACATCTGTTTGTTATTCTAAATATTTTGGATTTCAAGATAATTTTGTTAAATATCTGAATGGAATATATTCTCAAACCATCTATTTGGATACATGGTTGTAAATCCAATATTTTTCTCCTTCAACGGGGTACATGGCAGAGGTGTCCACTTCCCCCATATTGTTTTCTTTAGCTTTTGAACCCCTTGCATGTGCACTTCTTGAAGAATACCCTAGCTTTGTAATTAATCATTTTACAGTACATTTATCATTATATGTCAATGATATGTTAATCTTTGTAGACGATCTGTATAAGAATATGCATATACATTTTGTATAGTGTTTTAAAAACAATGGATCAATATTGTAGCTTTTCTGGTTATAAAGATAATTTTTCCAAGTCTAAGATTCTGTGGTTAAGAACATATCAGGGGTCTCATTTTCCAGTAATGGGTGTAACAATAACAACTAACTCAACAAAGAGTTGCCAGGACGCCATGGCGACCAAAAATAGCAACCAGGCGACCAGAAATGTTCTGCATTAACCCTACATATATTTTGTGCTTTTTTTTTATTTAAAAAAATGGTGACTTTCATAAGCTGCCCTGTGGTGCTATCACAGATGATCAGGTCGCACATAGATAGCATCTTTGAATTTGCCCCTTTGAAGCTATGTATTTTGGAATGAGTAAATCACCACAAAGCTGCTTTTGTGTGTTGTTTTTTTTTATTATTAACCTTTATTGGTAATGCGCCGACATATTCCGTAGTGCTAAACAGGGTAGATACAAGTCAAAGCAATTTTAACAAATTACAAAACAATGGATGGTCCTTTTACGGAGTTTAAAATCAAGCAAACAAAGTGCTTTCTCTAAAGCACCTAATACGATTGAAAACTCGCAAACTTACAGTCTAGAGGATATGGGTGAGGTATAGAAAGGTGAGGTACAACATAGTGCGCATATTAAGGCTGAAGGTGATGAGCTTCTTCAAATAGATGAGTTTTTAGTGAGGTATTGAAGGATTTGAGGCAGGAGAATAAGAGCGAGGTAAAGAGTTCCAAAGAATAGGGGCAGCATGAGAAAAGTCTGAAGGTGGAGTGAGAGAAGGGGAGGCCAGCAAGGAGAGAGTTGCAGAAGCCAAGGCGAGGTATGATAAGATTATTATGATAATAATCTCTGATCATCAGTTATATGAACATAGGAAGACTTTTACTCAGAAAATAATACATGGGATCGGGCCTAGTCAGTACTTGGATGGGAGACCATCTAGGAATACCACAGTATGCTGTGGCACACTGGAGAAGGAACTGGCAAACCACTCCACTATCTCTGCTATGAATATCAAGTGGATCAGCATGGTGTGCTGTGATCCATGAGGTCACAGAAAGTCGGACACAACTGAATGACAGACACACAGTAGTATTCATATTGTTTAAATTCATTCCGGGTTTTCTCCATATCTGTTGTAATCTGGAATTTTAACCTGGTATATCATATAATATATTTGGCCAATACAAGGCCTTAAGAATTTTGCTCCATTTTTAAGATTTGATAGAAAATAAAATAATTCATCAACAGATTTTGTCATTAAACACATTTAACTGCTTTTAAACAATATATATTTTATGATATTATGTTTTTCTCTTAAAAAAAGAGGTAAAATTGACAAAGACATATAATCCTCTTTCTGACTCTTCAGTGCCCGATATTCATTCTAAGTTGTTTCACGAGTTGTTAATTCATTATTTTTCCCGTAGGTTTCTGAGAAAATTAAATTTAGACAATTAAATGAGCATATTGTACTTCCATAAATTTGATTTTAATATTGTGTACATTAAATGTAAAATGTTCTGTCCAAAGGCCCATTCACTCCAGTAGCAATAGTACAAACAGTATACACTAACAAGTAAAATACGTTCAAATTTCACAGTAGGTTTGGAGTCTTTCTGGTTACATTTTCCTGAAAAAATGCTTCTGTTGAAAATGCAATTAATAGTGGCCATAAATTATCTATCTATCTATCTATCTATCTATCTATCTATCTATCTATCTATCTATCTATCTATCTATCTATCTATCTATCTATCTATCTGTCTGTCTATCTATCTATCTGTCTGTCTGTCTGTCTGTCTGTCTATCTGTCTGTCTGTCTGTCTGTCTGTCTGTCTGTCTATCTGTCATCTATCTGTCTGTCTATCTATCTATCTGTCTGTCTGTCTGTCTGTCTGTCTGTCTGTCTATCTATCTATCTATCTGTCTGTCTGTCTGTCTGTCTGTCTATCTGTCATCTATCTGTCTGTCTGTCTGTCTATCTATCTATCTATCTGTCTGTCTGTCTGTCTGTCTGTCTGTCTGTCTGTCTATCTATCTATCTATCTATCTATCTATCTGTCTGTCTGTCTGTCTGTCTGTCTGTCTGTCTATCTATCTATCTGTCTGTCTGTCTGTCTGTCTGTCTATCTATCTGTCTGTCTGTCTGTCTGTCTGTCTGTCTATCTATCTATCTATCTATCTATCTATCTATCTATCTATCTATCTATCTATCTATCGATCTATCTATCTGTCTGTCTGTCTGTCTATCTATATATCTCGCAATTAGCGCCGAAGGCCTGAAAGTTACAGGTTTGCCAAGGCCTCCAATGAGCGAGGCTGGTAACATAGAGGCGGGGGGAGGCCCGCAATGAGCGCCGTTGGTGCTCATCGCCCAGACCAAAATTTTAAATGGGGAAGAGACAAGCAATGAGCAGAAGGCACAAAAGTTACTGGTTTGCTGAGGCCTGCAATGAGCGAGGCCCATAACGTAGAGGGGAGTAGAGGCCCACAACGGGTGCCTTTGACGCTCATCTCTCGGCCCGAAATTTAGAAGGGGGAGATACTCGCAATGAACGCTGAAGGCACGAAAGGTACGGGTTTGCAATGAGCGAGGCCGCAAGTTAGAGGGGGGAGAGTCTCGCATTGTGTGGCAAACAGCATTGCAAGGCTTCAAATTCTGTGGTTGTCATTTTTGACAGGAAAGTCGCTAGTTTTATATATATATATATACTAGTAACTTCCAATCATACATGATGGTATCATATGTTGTGTTCAATTGTCTGTGCAGTATCTCTCTGTCCTATCTCTCTCTGTGCGCCCTCTCTTTGTGTGTGTGCTCTCTCTCTGTGCCCACTGTCTCTCTCTCTGTGCCCTCTCTCTGTGCTCTGTGTGCTCTCTGTCTCTGTCTCCTTTGCCACCCTCCCTCTCTGCCTCCCTTCCTATTTCTATGCCTCCCTCCCTCTATCGCCCCTCCTTCTCTCAATCTCTCCCTCCTTCTATCCTCCTCCCTCTCTCTCTCTCTCTCCTACTCCCTCTCTAACCCTCCCTCTCTCTCCCCCTCTCGCTGCCTCCCTCCCTCTTTCCCTCCCTCTCTCCCTAGTAACACCTGGAAAGAACGCAGTTCGCGGACATTACTCACAACTGAAAACTATTATAGTAGATATTATTATTATTATTATTATTATTATCTTTATTTATATCGCACCAACATATTCCGTAGCGCTGTACAGGGGGTTAGTACATGGCAAAAACAAACTTAACACCTTAAAGAATGGAGGGCCCTGTTTTTGAGCATAGATATTTCTTTCTATGTATAATTTGTAACCTGGCAACTAAAAAGCTTGCCTGGCTCCTAAAAGAAAAAAAAAAAAGAAAACTTAGATTAAGAATAAACCCCTGTAATGGGGATGATATGTTCTGTCTCCAGTGGACCACAATTTGACTGACCTCTCTGCTATGACCTGCCCATTTTCAGTGACCCTACATGGTATAGCTCGCAGCTTCACTAAGATACACATTCTCCTTCACCACGACAAGGTAGAGATCCAGAGCAGGCTTTAACCTACTTCAGTACTAAGCATATCGTTCAAACAATCTGTATTATTTGCATTAAGTGTTATATTCTACCTCTCATCCTAATTTCCCCTTTGATTCTGGATCAGTATATGACTGTACTGTACTTTACATTTTCATCCTTTGATATGTATTGAGTATTACTTAGAATGACTGCTGCGGCCAATCACAGGCCCATTATATTAATGTTGCCTCTAGCTGGAACTACAAAGTGAGGATATTTAGGATAATAATCCTCTCTTGTATTAGTAATACTCCTACTTGCTCTATCCGGCAAGATATAAAGCCACAATCCACAGCATAAATGTGTTGTGAAATAAATTCCACCGATGCATAACAACATTTAATTGTCCTTGCTTTTTAATCACATAGTGAATAATAGAAGGACAAGCCCAGACGTGTATGTTTTCTCCTGAGTGTTGATTAAGTTCCTATTTTTCATTTTATTATTGTTTGTCCGCTGTGTATGACTGCACCATTGTACATAAATATTATTTCCCTAATACTTTCTTTCACTGACATTGTATTCATAGTGTGACAGAGCTTTTTTGAGAGCTACAGACTTTCTTTCCCCAGTAGGACTGCTTACTTAAGTAGCTGCACCTGGGTAACCCTGATTTAAGTCTGCTTCTGGAGTATTAGACGGCTGCTTATGGACTGATTGTTTGTACCCACAGCAGCCTGGAGCTTATGCACGCTTGGAGCAGAGTGGAGACCTGGAAATCTAAAGACTATAAAGGGCAGGACATTTGCAACCTATTAGACTGTGAGCCTCATTCAATTGAGGCTTCTGGAGATCCTGGCTTCGGAAATGGAGCCCGTAACTTAATTTGCAATTCTTTTTGCAAGTTAATGCCCCTCAAACCCTTTGATCTTTCACGGCCAGAAGAGTTCTGATCGCTAAAATCGCAAATCACTATTCAATTGCTCTGAGCCCCCCTCGCTAACCACTCCGCCAAGCCCACAATTGGCATAATTCGCTCCACAAGTTAGGGGTTCCAAGGAGAACTCGCAAAGGGCTTAAAGACATGTCCGGAGCACTTTAAATGACAATAAAATATAAATACTGTACTTCTAAATGAGATGGAAAGCATTAGAATTAATAGCACATATTCTGAAGCTCGCAAATCACATGTAATAGAATATTATATTTACGGTTTTATCGATATTGCAAAAATTCAGGAATGTGGGTCCGATCGTAACTCGTAATTGAAGCCCGTAGGACTTTGAACTCCAACCTTCATTTTTCATTGATATAATGATGACGATCTCTGTTTCCATTGGCTGATTCTAAATTGGGAGTTAGGGCCTTGGTTAATTGATCTGTTCAAGCTTGTAAATGTTACATACCATGGCATGGTTTACGATTTTCGCTATTGGCCCATAACTGGCGGTCTTCCCAAATTGAATAACCCGCAGACATACAGACTACATTCAATAAGTTACGGCCTCCGAATTGCATGAGGCTCTGTGTGTTTTGCTCCACCCCAGTTTAGCTGGATGAGACCTGGTTAGTGAGGAAACTATTTATTGGTTAAGGTCATGCTTTAGTAGAAACCAGGGCAATTATTTTCATTATTTTTTTTTATTATTATTTTTGTATTGCTAGATTTATTTTTAATAAAACTGGGAAAAATATATAGCCTCTTGTATTATGTCCTCCATTAAAGTGCTCGAAACATGGGAACAAACCCAGAGGATACTGGTAACTTGTCAAATAGAAAGAATTGCAGGGTGAAAGGTACGGTACAGGAAAATATTATTATACCAAGACTTAAAGGGCCACTGAAGTTGTATATTCAAGAGCAGATTTCAGTTATTACAACTTTTTTTGTTTAGAAGGGTTAAAAATGCCCTTTTGATTCATGCTTTTGGACCAAACCAGGACCTTTTTCTGAATAACTATAGCTAGGATACATCTGGGCGCCGCACCAAGCGATTCACCAAGAAAAATCAAATAGTCCCTCTACAACTAAACAATATTTTGGAGGTGGGTCTGACTTATTTCCCAAAGCACCTTCTACAGGGATTAAAAGTATAATTTTCCATGCAAAGAAAACAGTTTGTATTGTTTAAAAAGACTCACCCTAAAAGCAAGTGTTTTTTTTTAGGTTATTCTTAAAGAGCATGAAAATCTGGCTCTACATTGTGTTATCCATTTGTTTCTAAAGTGAAACAGACTTGTGAAATTCCAATTGTTAAATCAACTTTCTGTTGAGGTGACAGAGTCACTTTAACTGTTTCTACAAATGGGTGTGGACCTTGAATTCATCAGCTTTTATTAAAACAGCATATTCCTTAGTGGCATTATTTTCGTCAGAAAATCTCCCCCGTCTAAAAGTTCCCTCCCTCCCTGTCGAGAATTCAAAATTGCAATAGATCAGTTTGTTTCAACATCACAAAAATCTTGTTATTTAAAACAAGTTAAGCACCAGAACCAGTCTTTGTTGGTGTGTTTTTTTTTTTTTTTACATTTAAACTATCTTTGAAATTGTTAAATATTTACAAACAATATTTCATTACTACAGGAAGGAAAAATATGGCAGCTATTTGTAATCTAAACGCAGCAAATGTACAGAGAGCAAAAACAAGATTTAGGAGAGCTGGTGTACAATAAACTATGAAATAAAGCTCAGTGCCAGATGGCAGCTTCAAAGGCTAATGAAATATTATAATGCATTAAAAGGACATAGAGACAAGGGAAGGAAATATCGTTCTGACACTAAAGAAAAACATTTCCTGCACATTTAATTGTCCACATATTGCTCACAATGGTGACAATGTGAACTTTATCTTCAAGCTATGACTACAATATCTATACATTCAATTCCAAAAACTCTTGATGGCTGGGCATGACCAAAAACAAGGGATCTGCCCATTTTGTTTGTCAGTGGAAACAGGCACCACAAACCAAAGGATCACATTTATTTCTCAAGGTAAGAAAAGTGCAAATTCTTAAATATCACATCTCTATATGAACCACATTTTAAAATATTATTAGTATCTTTATACATTTTTAAATTATTTTTGGACTTAATTCCTAAAAAGGCTCAGGAAAGAGGTGAATGTTTTCTTAGGTGGGAAGGTGGGAAAACTTGGAAAGGTTTTTAATTTACTAGTAGAAGGAAGGTATCGAATAGAGAGTAATTTGAGGTGAATGGCTCTAGTATGTAATATATTATCTGCCCCTAGTGGTCACATAATATAACCTGCAAGTGAGAAAGTTAGGGGTTGGCTTTACAGAGTGGTGGAGGGTACATTTTAGACATAGCAGAGGACAAAATTCAAACACATGGATTATGGACAGCATTAGCAATCCTGGGGCTGAGCATGGCAAATGCGAGGTGGGACTGAGTGAGGGGTCAGGGTTAGGAGATATAACTTCAGCAGCAAAATAAGCAGGTAGAGGAGATGAGAGTAGGACTTGCAGAAGCATTTCTGCTTATGAGCTTTAGAACATGAAGGAGATAGTGATTGGAGGAAGGAGAGGAGCTTGTGGGAGCAGAGCAGAGGTGAGGACAGCAGGGAAGGAGAGATGTTAATGGTGTTGGAGACTTACAGCGTTATTAAATTGCGATTTGGCAAATTGAAAAGGGCTCTATATAAGCACAGAGCATATTTTTTTACAGAAGTTTTTAGTTAGTGAAGACCTTGCCTTTGAATAGAAGATCACTAACTAAAAACTTCTGTAAAAAAAATGTGCTATGTGCTTAAATAAAGCCCTTTTCAATTTGCTGAATCGCAATTTAATAAGGCTGATAATGTGGAGAAGATGAGGAGGATAGTCTGAGGCACAAGCAGGAGTTTAAGATGAAGAAGCAAGTAAATGGGAACATAGTGGCCATGAGTGTAATCTAAGAGGAATAAGTAGGGATAGTGATCATGTATAGTTGATTGATCAGGTTGAAATAATTTGAGTGATTAATTAAATTAAGAAAACCAGGGGCGGGCAGGGGGGGGATTGATGTGTTGTTGGGAAGATCGCTGATAAGATTTGCAGACTTTCAGACAACTGTAAGAGAAAAACATTTGTAAATTAGATGGGGGATAGTAAAGTAAATAGGCAAAAGGAATCAAAGCATAAGGATGAGGATCAGATAAAGGCTATAAATCAGAATAAGCTTTACATTCACTAAACAAGATAGAAAACTATGTGCTTAAATATAATATCACAGAAATTAATTTAATAAACTGTAAGAGCAACAAATTTTCCAAACTGTTCAATGAAATACCTTAGTTTTGGCAAAGTTTAAATAGGATTTGACAGAAATACTAGCAAAGGCTAACTTGATATTTGAATATCACCTGAATTGTCTATAGCTCTTAAGTGGACAGCCTTGATACAGACCTCTAAATATTTTAAACGGGAAAGAATTCAAGTAATTCACAGTTAAATATGATTTAGGGTAGTAAACCAGTGCTTTAAATAAATTCAAAAACGTTTTTCCAAAATGCTAAATGTAATAATACATTCAATTTATTCTATCCAAACTTAATTATACTTTTTGACAAAGACTTTATCTGCGTGCATCAAATTGCTGAAAACTTTTCTTACGTTAATAATTGGATTTCTGTTAGCCTTTTAACTATAAAATATCTAAATTATTGCCTTCTAAACTATTTTGTTGTTGTTTAGTCATTCAGTTGTGTCCGACTCTTGGTGACTCTATGGACCACAGCATGCCAGGTGCATCTCTCAGTCACTGCCCCTCTGAGCTCCACCAAGTTCATGTTCATTGCTTCAGTGACTTAATCTATCCATCTCCGCCTCTGTGGTCCTGCTCTTCTTGTGCCTTCAATCTTTCCCAGCATCAAAGTATTTTCTAGGGAATCCTGCCATCTCCTGATATGGCCAAAATATTTGAGCTTCAGCCTCATGATAAAACCTTCTAGTGAACAGTTTGTCTTGATTTCCTGAAGTATTGATTTATTGGATCTTCTTGCAGTCCAAGGGACTCTAAGCAGTTTTCTCCAATACCACGATTCAAAGGCGTCAATTCTACGGCGCTCAGACTTCTTTATGGGCCAGCTCTCACATCCGTATGTTACTACTGGGAATACCATAGTTCGAACTATGCAGACCTTTGTAGATAGTTTATTATCTTTACTTTTTACTAGCTTGTCCAAGCTTGCTATATGTTTACTCCCCAGAAGCAAACTTAATTTCATGACTACAGTCACCATCTGCAGAGTTCTTGGATCCAAGGAAAATTAGTAGTATCATCGGCGTATCCGAGGTTGATGATATTCCTTCCAGCAATATTGATTCCGGCTTTGGATTCATCCTGTCCAGCCTTACGCATGATGTACTCTGTGTATAAGTTGAATAGATAAGGTGGCAATATACAAACTTGTTGCACTCCTTTTCCCATCTTGAACCATTCTGTTGTCTCATGTTCAGTTCTGAGCAAGGCCTCTTGGTCGACATACAGATTCCTCAGGAGGCGGGTGAGATGATCTGGTACTCCCATCTCTTTAAGGACATGCCAAATTTTGTTGTTATCCACATGGTCAAAGGCTTTAGAATAGTCTATGATGTAAATGTTTTTTTGGAACTCTTTTGCTAAACTATCACTATATTAATAGATAAGTCTGTCAGTTGTGCTGAAATAAAAGTTGACAATATTTATAAAATTCCCCATAAAACCCACTTGGTTCAAGAGATTTAATTATCTTCAGTAATATCATAAATTACTGAAATTCCTACTTCAAGTTCATCAGTTAGAGCATTAAGTGACTCCTGTTCCTCCACCTCCTCCTCATATGTTATACATTCATATTTTTTTTTTAAATAATCTCTGAAATGAGCAACTATCTCTTTAGATTTTGTTAAAATGGCTGAGAAGTCGAACTTTCTGGAAACTACCATAGCTGTATTAACCATTATAGTCTACCTGCTCAATTACCCCTCAGGAAGCATTTTTTTTTTTTTGAACACCAAAGACCACTCAGCTCTTCCAATTAAGAGTGATGAAAAGTGAGGTAGCAGTGAGTGTCCAGTAAGCTAGATGAATAATCAGAGTATTGCAGTATATAGTGATACGTTTTTTATAGGACAGACATTTTAGTTAGAATGACAAGCTTTGGAGAGTTGCATCTCTCTTTATCAAGTCTGAAGCAATACTGATTAAGGTTTAACATAGCATTTTAAAACAGAGCAAATATTCTAAGTTTGACAGGATGCATACATCATAACTTATGGACTGATCGGTCCAGTGAGTGAGTGTATACATAAGTTTTGAGATAAGAGGAAAGACAGTGTTATGTGTTAGGCCCAGAAACATCTCCCCATATTAACGAGTTGAAAAACAACAATAAAAGATGATAAAGAATATGGCAGGATCACATGACATTATGATAATGTGCTAGAAAATCCTGCATCTTAAGTGTTAAAGAATGTGATCATCTTCATTTCAATTTTTTTATGTTTTTGAAATTCCCTTTGATTTTCAGATTTTGGATGGAGTGATCATGGGTAAAATGGTGTCAAGCTTGGGTACAGTAACTGTCTTCATTTTGCTTTTTTAAAGAATGTCTATATAGATTCATTCCCAGGAGTAATTGTTCACTGGTTTCAATGTAATAGCCCCTTTCACATACAGTATAATGTATTCTGTAAACTACATTGGAGGATGTGAATGAATATGACCCCCTGATGTTATAGGTCTTGTTGTTATGTGTGTCTGTGTCCTCTTTATGGATGTGCTGACATAGGGCTCCATTCAAACTTGATCGCAGACAACCGTAAACCATGCACTGTTCGGAGCAGTTGAGGGCATGAACATAATCAATTAAGTAAGCCCGTAACCTCCCATTTGAAATCAGTCAATAGGAAATGAGACTGTCAGAATTACGGCAGTAAAACATGGAGGTTACTTGTCATTTAATTAGGTTTGGGGCGGCGATATGCGATCAGACTCGCAAAGAAGCAAAATAAAGAATTATGTAATTTAATGCCAGTACTGTTCTAGTCCATATAGTCCGCCAGATATGTATTAAATTATTGATATCAGATATCGATTTAACCCCGAAAGGAAACATAAAACATATCTTTATTTCCCTGCCGATTTGCGGGCTTGAGACTGCTGTGAAATTAATTCTAATGTCTGTCATAGCTTTCCCCTTTATTTACAGTGCTATAAATTGTATTTAACCCACTCTCTAGCACATATAGGATTTTCTCCTTCATTTGCGGTTTATGAGTGTGATTATGTTTGCGAGCTTGGGGAAATTGAGCAATTGAATAACAATTTGAGATTTTAGCCCTGCAAAAAGATAAAAGGCTTCTGAAGGCTGTAAGTTACGAGTTTGACGGACGCAATTATTTCAAGCCTGTAACTCGTAACCGGATCAGAGCCCAAAAAAAGACGGTAATTGAATAGCAAATTTGCCAGCGACCAAACTTATGGGCTCCTGGATCTCAAAATTGGCCATTTGAATGGGGCTGATAGTTTGCAGTTCTGTTGCAAGGTTTTGTGCCATTTCCTCTGTTGGGCTCTTCATTGTTTAAGGTTTGGTGGTTGTCTAGAATGGGAGCCTTGGGAAACATATTTTTTTATTCTGCATCCTCTTTTAGTAGTGACTGTACATCTTTAAATATTTTGTGCATTTCTTCTAGAGCTGGATGGTATGTGGTCACCATTGTTCTTGGGAGTGTCATAAGGCTTGCAACTCTTCTGTCTGAAATATTCAGACAGTGTTATTAAATGTTAGTCATGGATCACAGTGTTTGAGCATATGTGATGGTATGTAATGGCTTGGCGTTGGATGATGGCTTGTTTAGTGCGGGAGGGATGGAAATTAGAGATGATACAGTAGCTGCATCTGTCTGTGTGTTTCCTATATACAGCTGAGTGGAGTGTGCCATTGATTATGTTTATGGTAGTTTCCAGAAAGTTCAACTGTTTTGCAGAATAATCCATTTTGAGTTTATTAGATGGGTGGATGGTATTGAAAGAAGTGTGGAAGTCTCTGAGTTTTTTTTCCTGTTGCTGTAAAGAGACTCTACATCCATGATGACAAGTAGTGTGTTAGCAGGTAGGTCCTTAATCTGACTGAGTTTGTTGAGAAAGTCAGTGGTGTCTTATATATAGTTGCTGTTTTTAGTAACGAATGGTTTAAGGATGTTTTGAACAGAGCCAGATATCTGTTCAGTCAGTGTGTCCATACCCGTAACAATTGGTTCCGACGTTTGTGGATATTTAGCGGCATGTAGGAAGCCTCTCAATCTAACTAAAATGTTTGTCCAATGAAAAGGGTATCCATACAGTCCCTTGCAAAAGTATTCACCCCCCTTGGCATTTTTTGAGTTTTGTTGTCTCACAACCTGGAATTAAGATGGACTGTTTGAGGATTTGCATCATTTAATTTACAAAACATGCCCACAACTTTGATGATGTTTTCTTTTCATTGTGAAGCAAACAACAAATATGCACAGTGACTTTTTCTGTTATTTTGTCCTAACTATTCACCCCCCTAAAGTCAATACTTTGTAGAGCAGCCTTTTGTAGCAATCACAGCTCCAAGTCATTTTGGATGAGTCTCTATGAGCTTACTACATCTTACCACTGGGATTGTTGCCCATTCCTCCTTGCAAAACTGCTCCAGCTCCTTCAAGTTGGATGGTTTGCGCTTGTGAACAGCAATCTTTGAGTCTGACCACAGATTTTCTATTGGATTGAGGTCTGGGCTTTGACCAGGCCATTCCAACACATTTACATGTTTCCCCTTAAACCCCCCAAGTGTTTCTTTAGCAGTGTGTTTGGGGTCATTGTCCTGCTGGAAGGTGAACCTCCGTCCTAGCCTCAAATCACGCACAGAGTGGTACAGGTTTTGCTCAAGAATATCCCTGTATTTAGCACCATCCATCTTACCCTCAACTCTGACCAGTTTCCCAGTTCCGGCTGCTGAAAAACATCCCCACAGAATCATGCTGCCACCGCTGTTTTTCACTGTGGGGATAGTGTTCTTTGGGTGATGTGTTGGGTTTGTAGCGAAAAGTTAAATTTTAGTCTCATCAGACCAGAGCACCTTCCTCCATACATTTTGAAAGTCTCCCAAATGCCTTTTTGCAAACTCGAAACGTGCCATTTTGTTTTTTTGCTGAAAGTAATGGCTTTCTTCTGGCCACTCTGCCATTAAACCCAACTCCATGAGCGTACGGCTTATTGTCGTCCTATGTACAGATACTCCAGTCTCTGCTGTAGAACTCTGCAGCTCCTCCAGGGTTACCTTAGGTCTGTGTGCTGCCTCTCTGATTAATGCCCTCCTTGCTCGGTCTGTGAGTTTTGGTGGGCAGCCGTCTCTTGGCAGGTTTGCTGTTCTGCCATGTTCTTTCCATTTGGTTATGATAGATTTGATGGTGCTCCTGGGGATCATCAAAGATTTGGATATTTTTTTTATAACCGAACCCTGACTTGTACTGCTCAAAAACATTGTCCCTTACTTATTTGGAGAGTTCCTTGGTCTTCATGGCAGTGTTTGGTTAGTGGTGCCTCTTGCTTAGGTGTTGCAGCCTCTGTGGCCTTTCAAAAAAGGTGTGTATATGGAATGACAGATCATGTGACACTTAGATTGCACACAGGTGGACATCATTTCACTAAATGTGTGACTTTTGAAGGTAATTGGTTGCACCAGAGCTTTTTATGGGCTTCATAACAAAGGGGGTGAATACATACGCACATGCCAATGTTCTGTTTTTTCTATTTCTAAAAAAAATGTTATGTATATATTATTCTCATTTCACTTCACCAACTTAGACTATTGTGTTCTGATCCATCACATGAGCTTCAGATTAACAAAATATTGAATTTAAGGCTGTAATGTAACAAAATAGGTAAAAAGTCAAGGGGGGTGAATACTTTTGCAAGGCACTGTATATACAGAAATACTTTACAAATTAATCCTACATTTCCTTTAACTCTAAGTATTTTTTTTTTTCTAAGTTAATTATATTTTTCACATAAGAAATTATATGGCCACTTAAACTGACGTAACTGACATCCACAATAAATTTGGATCACCAATGTGCAGCAGGTTTAAAATTAAAATCTTTAAAATTATTCCAATTACTTTCTAATTAAGATAGACTATTGATATGTCTAGCATGTATTAATATATAACTAGTGCATATTATTTTGGAAATATATTCACATGCATGTTTATATTTAAATAAAAAGGATTTTATGTGTATGTAATAATGTTTTTGTGTGCATATATTTTAAAGCTAGTATTGCACTTTAAATGACCACTGCAGTTCAAGAACAAAAAGTATGTACAAAACTATCAATATTAGTAAACCACTGGCAAAAAACCTTTTTGCGGAAACTGAATTTTTGAAGATTCTGTTTACTCTGTTTATGAGCACATGAATCCATTTTGTTACATTACGTCCTGAGAGCTGGATGATGAGGGGGTGGGGGGGGGGGGCGGTATATATTTGTCAGTGGCAGTGGAGGGGTTAGGGGCAGGATGGAACAAGCAAAAATCCAGAAGCTGCCTTTGATGTTTGTTATAAATTAAATTAATTGAATGTAAGTATAAACAAAGACTAATAGGCACTTATAAGTCCCTATTATGAAGACCTGGGTAAAATTTTATATTTTCCTGGGGCGGACAAAATAACAGAATTAATATGAAAGACCGAATAAGGACAACGGACACTTTGCCTTCAAAACAGCTTCAGTCCTTCTTAAGAATGCTGTCATACAAGTCCTGAGCTGTGTGAATTGGGATATTGAACCATTCTTCAAGAGGAAAATTATCTAGCTCTTTGAGGACATCTACTTTGCACTCCAGTACTTACTATAAAGGTTCAATGTTGTTTAGATCTGACGATTGGAGAGGCCATGGAAGGTGTGTGACTTCATCCTTGTGTTCATGAAACCATTCTTGGATTTGTGTGTATGGGTGCATCATCTAGGAATATGGGGACATCATGAGGGAACAGTGTTTGCATCATAGGGTGACCTGGTCCTAAAACAACCTCATGATCCCTGGTCATTAAAAGACCATGAAAATCAATCATTGGACATAATGGCTCCAAAAGAGATGGCTGCCCCTACAGATCTTCCACCATGTTTAAGACTTAGCAACAAGCATTGATGGTTGAAGCCATTGTTTGGTTTTCTCTAAACCTAAGTCCATCAGGATGTAGGAAATAAGTTGAAAGATGACTTATCAGACAATATTACTTTTTTCCTATGATCAGGGTCCAGGTTTAGTGCATCTTTGTGTGTTGGACTTGTATAAAAGTGGTTTCTGAATGGCAGCCATGTCCTAAATTCCAACTTTGTAAACTTCACAACATACAACTTTAAGATTTTACTCTGTGGAATTTGTTGAGTCTTTACTATTGTGAAGTGTTTATCTATCCCTACCTCTATCACTGAGCTTTGACTTAAGACCACTGTTCATCTTTGCTGATGTCTTTGATCCTTATTTATAATAGGCTATCATTAATTTTAGAGACAGATGCACCTGTAATTTGGGCACCAACTCCTTGACCTTTTTTGGAATTCTGTTAGTTGCCTCATATTGCTTTGAAAACTCACATAAAACAACATATAAAAGTGATAATTGTCATATCTCCTTTATAGCAGGCAATAGCTAGACCTAAGATGACTCACATTTGCAGCTGCATTTGTAATTTTGATTTAGTTACTTCAAAGTTAAATTCCTTTTTCAAGTGGTGTTTTTTAAATAATTATTTTCATAATAAACTACCAAGTGCCCCTTCTTATTGTCTGTCAGGAAAGACGACATGCGCCCTCCACACTCACTGCGCACAGGCACGAGATTACATGAAAAATAGTATTAGTCCTTCTTTCCAAATCTGATCATGTCATACAAAATGTCAAAGCACGTCCATCAATAAAACTGTTTCTAAGCATGTGTTCCTCAAAACAGCACATTATAAGCACATATCTCTCACTACAGCACGTTATAAGCAGATGGTCCTCTATGCATTTTTTAATTCTTTAATACAGCACTTTCCATGCATTTGTCCATCAAATAAAAATCACTTTATAAGTACACAACCTCAGCACTTTTTAAGCTTAAGTCTCTCAATACAGCATTTTCCAACCACATGCTCCTCAACATGGTACTTTCTAATGATACACTCCATATTCCAGCACTTTCAGCACATGCTTCTCAATACAGCACCTTGTAAGTAGATTCTCCTCGATATAGCATGCTTCTCAATACAGCACGTTTCTAAGTATATTCTCCTCAATGCATCATTCTCTAAGCACATGTTTCTAAGTATTATTCTCTAAGTACATCATTCTCTATACAGCAAGTTACCAGGTACAGTATATATATATGTTCCAGGTTAAACACCTCGGTTTGTGGGAGGGTCCCTCTCCCACTCCGCCTCTTCCATGGGAGGGGATTTGTCAAGCCCCACCTCTTCCATGGGAGGGGCTTCAGCCTTATAAGTACTTCTTGTCCACATCCCTTTGCTCCGTTCAGTCCAGAGCCCGCACCTGCAGGTTGTGTCTCTGAGATCTGTCGATTTTCAGCCTTACTGGCCTCATATCGCAAGCTCCAGTCACTTTTTGGGCCTTTTCCTATCGTTATCCAAGGTAAGTTGTCTACTCCTTCTAATCTGTTCAAGGTTCAGCCTTCGCTTTTCATGCTTAGTTCTGGCCTAATCTAAAGTTCTCAACTTTCCTATACCTTCTTGGATGGGTTTGGACCTGAATTCGCCAATTTCCGTCCCTTGTTGCAAGGTCCAAGGCTATGCCTTTTAGGCTTTGTTAAGTCTGCTTCGTAAATTTTGGCCCAAATCTACTACGTTTTTCAATTTTCCTGTACCTTTTCGAGGTGGGATTTACCTGAATTGGCTAAAATTACGACCCTCATCCTCCACTCCATAAGTCCTAAACCTGCCGTGCAACCTCACCTCATTCACGCTTTCCATATGGATCATACCAGCCTTCGCAGGCTTACAACGTCTATGCTATCATATGACCCATACCAGCCTTCGTAGGCATTACCTCGTTCCCACCTTCCATAAATCTCAAAACCAGCCTTCGCAGGCTTACTTCCATCAAACTTTTGCAAGTACTCACAAGTCCTAATGCTACTGCAGCCCTTCGGCAGACTCCAATGCGATCATGCTTTTGTGGCATTCCTTCCTCTCTCCTCACCATCACTCTGTCCTCGGGCCGCAGGCCGGATTGGGCATAGCAATCGGCCACACCTCAGCTACACGAGGAAAGGGGCCTTACCGCAAATTTACATCCAGCTTGATTGTCTGTGCCCAAATGTCCGCAAGGACATTCCATAGCTGGAGAGCAATGGTTCGATGCACTCGATTGTTAGGAAAGGGACCCGACCACAAATATATATATATATATATATATATATATATATATATATATAGAGTGAAGCAGCCATCAGTGTCCAGTAATCTAGATTAATAATGAGTATTGCAGTTTATTGTAATACCTTTTGCACTGGACAAACGTCTGAAGTAATACTGACATGGGATGGAACCCTCAGTTTGAAAGTAAACAGGAGATGCAAAGAGAGTGGAAACAGCATCTGACATCATCAGGTAGATACATATAGGGGAAGTCAACACAACATAGTATAGGAAACATATACATTAATATATACATGAAAAAACAGTGATAGCCTAACTGTTGGATAAACATCTCACAAGGAGTGCCAAGCCTATTATAGTAAAATAAAAAAGATATTACAAGAAATTGTGATAATGTGTTAGAAAACCCAAGACCATATTAAGTCCTTTATCTTTAGTGTCAACCGATTGTGACCATTTTTATTTCAAATGCTTGGGTGTTTTTAAATTTTCCTCTGATCACTTTGATTTTTAGGTTTTGGATGGAGTGCTTATTCTGGTTAAAATGGTGTCCCACTGGGCCACAATAACTGTCTTCATTATGCTTTCTTATTGAATGTCTGTGTAAGTTCATCCCTCAATGCATTTTGGCCAGTTTCTCCAATGTAACAGCCTGTGTCACATAAAGTACATTGTATTATATAAATTACATTGGAGGATGTGCATGAATACAATCCTTTGATGTTATAGGTCTTGTTGTTATTTGTGGCTATGTCATCTCATTACAGATGTGTTGACATAATTTACAGGCACGTTTGTTACAAGGTTTAGTTCCATTTTGTATATTCAGTTGTTCATTGGGCAATCTTCTCCTGACAAGTTTTTGTTTCAGGTTTGGTGGTTGTTTAAATGCAAGAATGGGATGTTTGGGGAATATATCTTTTAATCGTGCATCTGGTTGTAAATCTTTGATTATTTTCTGTATTTTCTCTAAAACTGTGGTCACTGGAGTTATACGTGATGTAGTTTCTTTTGTTTTGTGTTTTAACAGGTGGTCACAGGGTATTTTGATGGCAGTAGTTATTTTCTGAGTAATACAGGGTTTGCAACCCTTCTGTTTGAAAGATTCAGACAGTATTTTTAAATTTGTGTCACAGTCTAAAGCAATTGAGCATATGCAATGGTATCTAATAGCTTGACTATGGATGATGGCTAGTTTGGTGTGGGAGGGATGGAAACTGGAGCTGTGTAGGTAGCTGCATCTGTCTGTGGTTTTCCTATATACAGATGAGTGGAGTGTGCCATTTCTAGTGTCCAGAAAGTTCACCTGTTCTGTAGAGAAATCTGTTTTAAGTTTTTTAGATGGGTGGAAAGTGTTGAATGAATTATGAAAGTCTCTGAGTTTGCTTTCTCCTTCTGTCCACATGATGAACATTACCATATCTGTATGGTCTGTAAATGGATATAAATAAGATTTTTTCTTCTAGATCGGCTATATATAGATGTACAGACACACAAATTAAAAAAGTAAGCTCACTGCAAGTAACATATACTAAAACATAAACCCATGCTGAGACATATTTGAATTAGCAACAATTTACAATGTTTATTTCCAAAAATTTCCAAGAATTTTTTTTTTATTACAAAAGTTGATCATATGTTGGTATTCTCAAGGAGTTATTAGATGAAAATATGTATATGCTAAATGCAATTCAAATGAATATAAAGTGTGCTTAATTTGTATATTTAGATACTGTTTATAATAAAAGCACTATTTGGAAAAAAAACTCAGTGTAGTATATACTTACTTTTAAAATTGTCACTCTGGCTGCTAGTAAATGTGCTTCTCAAACCCCCTAATCAGTATCCAGCAGGTGAAAGGGGATTTGCCCAGGAGATTGCCTAAAACATTCATCTGCAAATGTAAAACTTAAAAGCTACATTGATTGTATTATGTACAGATGAAAATTGTATTGCTAATTAGTAACTAAACTAATGAAGCCCTATTATATCACCACTACCATTAGATAAACCATTAGATACTGCTAACCAAACCGAGTTACACATTAATTAGCAGAAAATAATCAATCTAATTTGATCTATTATTAAACATGTGGAAACGGTGTCCTGTGAAGAAGCCGCATACCTCCTGCATATATGGACTTATCGTGGATGGTTTAAGACGAGTTTATCTATGCTCATCTATCCACCACCGTCTGGACTAATTGTATGTGGACATATTGATATGTGCTAGTCAGATTTAACAATAATACATTTTCTGTCACCTTTATATGGGATATCATATAGATTATTTGGAGTAATTATTGGTTGCGGTTACAAGCATTGTTATCACGTGCGTACCAAAATATTGTCCTGTGGATCCTATTTAGGAATCCTTGAACAACCAACCAAGGTTCAAGGATTCCTAAATAGGATCCACAGGACAATATTTTGGTACGCATTTAAGTAATAACACCTAGGCCTAAAAAATAAACTAAGATCATTTTTTGAGTATCATTGTTATCACGTCCATTAAAGTAGTAGGTGTGTTTTGAGTGCTTCAATTTTTGGCGATCACTGTTTGTGGGTTGCTATTTTGCTCTTTAGTATTATTAAACATACCTAGAAAATCTTCAAGAGGTTAAAGATCTCTTTTTTACTATTTACCGTATTTTTCGCCGTATAAGACGCACTTTTTCTTCCCCAAAACTGGGCGGGGGGGGGGGAGTTGGTGCGTCTTATACGACAAATACACCTTTTGCAAGCATTAAAACTGCCTCTTTCTGCCCCTCTTGATCCTCTCCCCCTCCTGATTCTCCCCTTCGACCCCTCTGATCCTTCCCTTGCCCCCTTTAGATCCCCACTCCTGATCCCCCCCCCATTGGCGCTTCCTACGGCACCAGCAACATGCCTCTAAACTGCATCGTGTCGGCCGGTGCATCTTAGTGACGTCACACACGCGACCCAAGAGAAGGCTGCAGTACAGGAGGAGTGCTGGTAGGAAGCGCTGCGCGATGGGGTGAGATCAAGATGGGCCAAGGGATGATCATGGATGGGCAGAGGGAAGAAGAAAGGGAGGATCAGGAGGGTCAGGGAGGGTCAAGAGCTCCTGGAGGCTCCCAAATGCTCCAAATGTGTATGTATATATGTATGTATGTATGTGTGTGTGTATATATATATATATATATATATTTGTGTGTGTGATGTAGGTGTGTATATGTGTGTGTGAAGTGTATTTGTGTTTGATTCAGAATATTTTTTTCTTGTTTTCCTCCTCTAAAAACTAGGTGCGTCTTATGTGCAGGTGCGTCTTATATGGCGAAAAATCCGGTATATGCATCTGTTATTACAATGGCGTGTCCTGTTCCTAATACAGAGTCTTGGGAGGAGAGGAGGGTGTCAGGTTAAGGATGTAACCGCTCTCAATAGACACATGTAACCTATCTCAACACATGCATTACGAGCACATATTGAGAATTGTGATGCACCCCAGAAACAAACCAGGGCCCTTTCTTAGGGGGCCCCACACAACAATACTCCCTGTGCCCTGGTGATGGCGGCCTTGAGGACACAACTATACAGCACTTTGTAAGGACATGCTCCTCAATATTGCACTTTCTAAGGACATGTTCCTTCATGCAGCACATTTCAAGGACATGCCCCACTTTTTAAAGACAAGTCCCACAATGCATCATTTTTAAGGGCATGTCTCACAACACAGCACTTTCTAAACTAATTTTCCACAATGCAGCGTTTTCGAAGGATGTCCCAGAACACAGCACTTTCTATTATTCTTATTATCGTTTATTTGTAATTATGTTTCCCAATAAAGCACTTTCTAAGGGCATAATGCATATTACAATAAAAAAATAATGTATTGTGAGATATGCTGCATTTCATTTAAATAGTGCTATATTAAGGAGTTATTTACAAAAGGAGAAAAGGACAGAGCACTGGAGAAAACCATCTGGAAATACCATAAGGACGACTAGGACCAAGATATCAAAAAATCCTTAAAACACAACTTTTATTAATACAACAATATAATAAAATAAATAAAAATCATAAATGTTTAAAATCAAAGTGTGCTCGCATTTGATGATGTCATCCATGTGCATCTGATTGATCACGAGGGAATGTAGAAACACTGATCTTCTCCCTCACAGCTTGATATTTTTTAGCTATATTTTACTCTTTTTGCACTTTTTTTAACAGCCTAGCACTATATGTAGAATTTTTTCTCTCAGTATAAAGAATTAGCACTTATGCACCTTATTCATATTACTTGTTCATATATAGGGTATTTGGTAATACTAGGTCACTGAAAGTAATTGCTCAAGTCACTGTATTAGATACTTTAAATTGTTTCCCGGAGTCTATTAATTATATATATATATATATATATATATATATATATATATATATATATATATATATATACATATACAGAACCATACTCTGTGATTAATCCATTATAGATGTATTATATTCCTCCTCTTTGCATTATATTATAAATGTTGTGACACAATCTTATGCGAGACTCTTTGATTTTAAACATTTATGATTTTTATTTATTTTATTATATTGTTGTATTAATAAAAGTCATGTTTTAAGGATTTTTTTATATCTTGGTCCTAGTGGTCCTTATGGGATTTCCAGATGGTTTTCTCCAGTGCTCTGTCCTTTTCTTCTTTTGTAAATAATTTATTATATGCACTTACCTTCTGGGTTATTTTGGATCATATATGTAACCGTTCCTAATAGATTATTTATTATATACATTGGGGTATTTTTTCATATGATCCTTAATTTCTTCCCAGCAATCCCTCTTATTCATTAATTTGTGTACTTGTTGACTATATTGGGGAGTATTCACTTAGAACATGCTTTATTATGTGGTATTTCCTTTAGAAAGTCCTGTATTGAGGAGTATGCACCTAGAATGTGCTTAGTTTAGTTGGCATTTCCTTTAGAAAGTCCTGTATTGAGAAGTATTCACTTAGAACGTGCTGTATTATGTGGTATTTATTTTTTAGAAAGTACTGTATTGAGGAGTATTTACTCAAAAAGCACTGTGTTACAGTATGTGGCTTTTCATTTAGAAAGTCCAGTATTGAGGTGTATGCACTTAGAAAGTGCTATGTTATGTGGCATTTTCTTTAGAAAATGCTGTATTGAGGAAAGTTCAGTAATAGGTTGTATTTCTTTTAGAGTGCTGTATTGAGGACTATGCAATTAGAAAGTGCTGTGTTGTACCTAATGTAATTTAGGAACTGCTATATTGAGGAGTATTCACTTAGAACGTGCTGTATTATGTTATATTTAATTTAGAAAATGCTGTATTGAGGAGTATTTACTTAGAAAATGCTGTATTATGTGACTTTCCTTTAGAATGTGCTGTATTGAGGAGTATGCACTTAAAAAGTGCAGTAATAGGTGTACTTAATTTAGAAAGTGCTGCATTGAGTAGTATGCACTTAGAAAGTGCTGCAATAGATGGTATTTCTTTTAGAAATTGTTATATTGAGGAGTATGCACTTAGAAAATGATGTATTATGTGGAAATATCCTTTAGAAAGTGCTGTATTGAGGAGTGTGCACTTAGAAAATGCTGTATTATGTGGAATTTCCTTTAGAATGTGCTGTATTGAGGAGAATGCACTTAGAAAATGCTGTATTATGTGGAATTTAATTTAGAATGAGCTGTATTGAGGAGTGTGCACTTAAAAAGTGCAGTAATAGGTGTACTTAATTTAGAAAGTGCTGCATTGAGTAGTATGCACTTAGAAAGTGCTGCAATGGGTGGTATTTCTTTTAGAAATTGTTATATTGAGGAGTATGCACTTAGAAAATGCTGTATTATTTGGAATTTCCTTTAGAAAGTGCTGTATTGAGGAGTGTGCACTTAGAAAGTGCTGTGTTATGGGGCTCCTGTCTCACAGCGCAGCACTTTCTATTTCACACATTTATGATGATTTCCCTGTCATCCATTTATTACCTTTTTGTTACATATACAAGATTTATCCGTTAGCGCAGGGAGATGTTTGCTTGTTCACAGTTTCCTTTCCTTCCGATCTTGGCCTCTTTAGCTTTTTCAAGATCCCCAGAAGGATGATGAAGGAAATACTAAAAGTTTCCTTTCACTTAACTTGTAATACAAACAGAGGGGGCTCTAAAATAAACACACACCGCGCTTCCTCTCCCCTCTGAAGTGCAAATGTTATGGAAATCTGCCCACACCTGTCTTTATGGCTTCCTGCTCTGTGTCTCGCACAAGAAGCCATATCTGTCACGCAGCAATTCATTATATAAATCCAGGATAAGGACGGAACAGCCAATGCAAAACAGCCACACACTGAAAATCTTACAGGCATTATATGGGCCTTTCCAAATGATCCAATCCTGAGACAATTTAATGCCTTCGGCGCTCATCAACTAAGTGCTCCGAGCTCGGAAGACTTATGTGCTTCAACGGCTCGCCTCGCTACACGAGGCACGCAAGTGTGTCAACGATTGGCAGTTTGACAACTATTATATGTGATTGCGAGTTTGTGTGTAACGCTCGCAATTAACGCCTGTGGCGCTGTACATATGTTAAGTTCAGACAAAGATAAATACAAATTAACATATAGCAAAGGAGGGCCCCTTGTTTGAGCTAGGAATCCAATGTCCATGGTGCATTCCCAAAGTACTTAGGATAGAAACTCATAGACTTACAATCTAAGGTAAGCCTTACACACAAACTCGCAATACTCAACGCGCCGAATGCCGTGCATGCACAATGTGCAGCAAGAGCCGCGCATGAGCAATGCATGGCGAAAGGAGA